>PVHX01013211.1:0-39032 GCA_004024805.1 Geosciurus inauris
TCATTCCACCATCTTTCCTGCTCCCATGTCCCCTCCCCTCCCCTTCAACCAAAGTTCCTCCATTATTCCCATGCCCTCTCCCCCATTATGGATCAGCATCCACTTGTCAGAGAGAACATTCAGCTTTTAGTTTTTTGGGGATTGGCTTACTTTTGATATTCTTCAACTCCATCCATTTACCTGCAAATGCCATGATTCTATTCTCTTTTAATGCAGTGTATATATACCACAGTTTCTTTATCATCTATTAAAGGGCATGTAGGTTGGTTCCACAGTTTAGCTATTGTGAATTGAGCTGCTATAAACATTTAAGTGGCTGCGTCACTGTAGTATGCTGTTTTTAAGTCCTTTGGGTATAGACGGAGGGTGGGATAGCTAGGTCAAATGGTGGTTCCACTCCAGTTTTTCTAAGGAATCTCCATACTGCTTCCCAGATTGGTTGCACCAATTTGCAGTCCCACCAGCAACGTATGAGTGTTCTTTTTCTCCCACATCCTCACCAACAATTATTGCTTGTATTCAGAACTGCCATTCTGACTGGCATGAGATAAAATCTTAAGAATAGTTTTGATTTGCATTTCTCTAATTGCTAGAGATGTTGAACATTTTTTCATATATCTGTTGATCAACTGCATATCTTCTTAGAAGTGTCTGTTCAGCTCCTTAGCTCATTTATTGATTGGGTTGTTTGTTTTTTGGTGTTAAGTTTTTTGAGTTCTTTATATATCCTGGAGATTAGTGCTCTATCAGATGTGTGTGTGGCAAAAATTTGTTCCCAGAATGTAGAGTCTCTTCTCACCTCATTGATTATTTCTTTTGCTGAGAAGAAGCTTCTTAGTTTGAATCCATCCCATTTATTGATTCTTGATTTTATTTCTTGCACTTTAGGAGTCTTGTTAAGGAAATCGAGGCCTAATCCAACATGATGAAGGTTTGGGCCTACTTTCTCTTCTAATAGGGTAGAGTCTCTGGTCTAATTCCTAGGTCCTTGATCCACTTTGGGTTGAGTTTTGTGCATGGTGAGAGATAGGGGTTTAGTTTCATTCAATCCCCTATTCTTGACTGCTCTCCAAGCAAAACTGCCCACCAATGGCAGTGACATGGCTATAAATAAGAGAAGTACAAAGAATGATCCTGCACTCTGCAGAGGCATTCCCAACCTGAAACCTACCAATGATGATGAGAACAGTAATTGTTAACAGCAAGTGTTAAAGCAAGTGCCTTTGTGGGAGACCCTTAGACACAATTGGAATGTCAATTCATATAGCCATTATGGAAAGCAATCAGTATGGGGGTTCTTTGTAAAACTAAAACTGGAACTACCATATAATCCAGCTATACCACTACTTGGTATCTACCAAAAAGAATGAAAGAAAGCATACTTAAGAGATACATGCATTCCCATGTTTCTAGCAGTACAATTCACAGTAGCCAAATTATGGAACCAGCCTAGCTGTCAACAGATGAATGGATAAAGAAAATGTGATATGCATACCAAATGGAGTTTTATTCAGTCATAAAGAAAAAAATTATGTCATATGAAGAAAAATGGATAGAACTGGAGAGCATCATATTAAATCAAATAAGCCAGACTCAAAGACAAGTATCAAATGTTTTCTAGCTAGTGAGAAAAAACAGGGGAAAGGATCTCATGAAAATAGAAGGGAGATCATTAGGTAGAGAGGAAGGGCTGGGGAGAAAAGAAGGGAGAGCAAAGGGAGGTACTGGGGCTTTAAACTGATCAAAGTATATGCATGAATACACCACAATAAAGCACACTATTGTGTATAATTCATATGCACTAACAAAATGTTTTTTAAAACAAGCACCTTTTTAACAATATAGAGTACTATGGCCAAGACCCAGCAGCTACACTTGAAAGAGACACATAACATCTATCCTTCTCTGCTGCCCTCTGACTACCACAAACAACCTGACAAAGATGAAGAAACCATTCCAGGCAGAAAGGAAATTTCCATACTGTTGTGGCAGGTCCCCTCTTCTGTATGTAATATAAACATCTACAGGGGCATAGTTGATACATGTTTACTAAGCAGCAAAAGACATTTTTATGTTGGAACAGAACACAAATGTGTTCACTACATAAACGTTTTCTGATGAAGCCAAATTACCTTTGTCCTCTTATTAAAATTGGGTCTTTTAGATGCTATAGTAATTTAAAAGTTATGGCACGAAGGACATAATACCAATACTACAATTCTGAGCTTGCTATATATTACTAATATTATTTACTTGCTACTATATTCTTAAAAGTTGCATCTCTAACTCTCCTCAAATAGTATCACTATAAAGGAGGCTTATTTTAAATTGCATTTTTCTGCTTCGAGGATCAACTCTGATTAGTTGTGTTTTGTGCAATTCTTTCCATCACCAATTCACTTTCCATGTTTCTTTCATCTAACAGAAAATTGAATGTGATGCTTTACTAGGTTCCCAAGGATTACTAAATTACATTGCATTCAAATATATAAGCCTCATAACTGCTGCTCTAAAAATATAGCAAAGGTTCACTCATAGCACCCCAGGTAAAATGAGCATCAAAATTAGTCACACCAGAAAACACAGAAGCTAAAAATGGTTGTACAAGATGTCAGATAAGAAATTAAATGAATACTATCATTATAAGAAATTAAGAGGCATGCCTTTTAAGAATTATTTTACATGAGATGTTTAATTTTATGCAAAAGTGGTTTAAATATGGCAGTTCCACAAATGATATGAACTCGAGCATCACAGCTTAATATAAGAAACAAATCGAGACTGTTTCACTTCATTCTACACAAAAATGTGATGATTATTCAATTCTTGCTTTATCATTTTCAACAAATTTGTCTCCCATGCTATCTAAAAAGAAACAGAAAAGATTGGAATTTTGATTGTTACTGAAATTAAAACGTATGGATTAATGTAGAAGAAACTGTCAGTTTTATAAATTTAGTCTCTTCATCCAGAAATTGGAAAGTCTCTCTCTTTATTTCATGATATTTCTTGTTCCTCAACAGTTTTTTTCCCCAGCACACTGAAGCATAATTGACAAAAAATTATATAACCAATTTTATATATACACATATGTAAAACAAAGTTTGTTAAGCAGAAAACATACTGAAATTAGTTATGTAGAGGATTAAAAATGATATCAGATATCAGTTAAAGTTCAGGGCTACAAATCCAGAAATTGTCATGCACAGTGTTTCATGTGATATGTGGCACCTTATGGCCCCTCAGCAGTCTATAAACCAACTGAGAAAACTACACCAAAGCAGCAGCAGGAGATAAAGTATTAAAACATGTTTAGTGAAAACATTAAAAACAATGAAAAGGGAAAAAATGTAAACTAGATTTAACCTGCAAATCCAACAACCAAGTTTTTCCAGAAAAGCATTCAATTTCTACACATTGCCAACAAGAACATCTTACTTTGATATAGGTTAGATAATATTAACAGGAACAGCTAATTTACTAAAAGATCTTCTGGCCTGCAACATTATGGCTAGTGCTTCTTCTTGGGATATGTAACACTTCACTGTTGTGAACCCAGTCCTTATGAAAGGCTGCATTCAGACAGCACTCCACCCAATAAGAAACCATCTGAAAGCTTAAGCCTGTCTTTGATTCCCATTCCCTGCCAAGCAGCAAATGTAATCTTGAGCTTAATTAAAAAAGCATTTTGAGGGCAGGTGAGGCTGCTGTGCTCCCCCATGCTGATGCTTCCAAGCCCCATCTTGCCAAAGGATGTGTGATATTGTGGCCCTCTCCTCAACCCTAACCTTTTGACCCCTGCTCACTGTCCTTACCTGATGATAGTGGCTCCCTGTTCAGGAAATTCCTCCCCAACTGTGTTCCTGTCCTCACACTCAGCCCCATGGACCTCCACAAGAAAGACACACCAGCACCATGAACAGTTTCTTGACCACCATCACTCCATTCCTTCACCTTTTCCTTCTCCCCAGCTCAGCCACTCACCCACAAAGTCACGTTCCAGATTATAACATCTCTAACACTTCAAATTCAAACATTATCTAATCACCACTTACATATTCTAGAACTTCATTATTCAGTGCCTTTCAGCAATATTTCTTTACAGTGATCAAGAATTAGCCAACCTCTGCTCAGAGCTTTTTTTTCAGTAGCCTTCCTTCACAGACAAGGCTAGGTCCTGGGGTGTAAGACCCAAAACCATAATGTCTCATGCAAGAGAGTTTGGAAGTGGCCCCAGAAGCTGAACCATCTTCTTGGAGAATGTCACACAACTGGGCAGACTAGCTGCATTCACCCCAAGTTCCTCATCATAGATTTGGTTTTTATAGAGTTTTCTTCTCTTTCCCTGGTAAGCAGCCTACCCTTTCTCTGAAACAACAGTGTTTTTCCTCATATGAGGAAACTAGAGGGGGCGGAGATGTCATAAAAGTAGAAGGGAGACCATTAGGGGAGAAGAAGTGGTGCAGGGAGAGGGAGGAGAGGAGGGTAAGGAGAGGTATTGGGGAGTAACATTGACCAGACTATGTTTTATATGCATGTATGAATGCACCCAAATGAAATCTATTATTCTGTATAATTAATATGCACCAATAACTTTTTTAAAAAACTAACTTTAAAAGATAATGAAAAGAGGTTGGGGCTGTAGCTCAGTGGTAGAGCGCTTGCCTCGCATGCGTGAGTCACAGGGTTCGATCCTCAGCACCACATAAAAATCAACAAATAAAGATACTGTATCCATCTACAACTAAAAAAAAAGTTTAAAAAAGATAATGAAAAGACAAGTCACAAGAAAATACTGAAAAACACTGTATCAAAGATTTGTACTCTGAATATAAAAAGAACTCAGATATAGACAGGAAGGCAGGCACAGGTAGGTAGATGGGAAGGTAGATCACACTCAAATTTAGCAATAAAGATCAAATAATCTTAAATAGTTTCCCTGAGACCATTTGATCCACACCCATTCAGCCATGTCTCTTGTGACATCCTTCCCAATTGCAAAGTGACCTGGATTTTCACTAGTTACACCTATGTCATAAAACCTCTGCTATTACCACTCACGCTAAGTTGATTGTCTTGTACCTTCTTATAAAGTTAAGTAAAATTAGTAACCAGTGAACGTAAATATAAATTTATTAATGTAGTCTATATATTCAGTTCATATAGTGAAATGCATATATGGGGGGAGAGAGAATATGAATTCATCAGTGGAGTCATCTAAGCCTGGAACTTGTTTTATGGGAAGATTTTTAACAAAGCATTAACAGATATAGGGCTCCTCAAATTTTTCTGTGTCTATCAGATCCAGAAAATTGTATATCCAGGCAACTTCTCTAATTCACTTGAGCTATCAAGTGTGTAGGCAGAGAGTTGTTCAGGTTACTATTATGGTTTAGATATTAGGTGTCCCCCAAAAGCTCATGTGTGAGATAATGCAAGAACATTCAGAAGTGAAATTATGATGAGAGCCTTAACTTAATACATTAATCCCCTTATAGGGATTAACTGAGTGGTAACTGATGGCTGGTAGGGTGTGGCTGGAGGAGGTGGACACTGGAAGCATGCCTTTGAGATATATATTTGGTGAGCTGAGCTTAGGCTCTTTGCTTTCTAAATGCAATGCCCTGAGCCACTTTCCTCCACCACACTCTTCCACCATGATGTTCTCCCTCACCTCAAGCCCTAAGGAATGGAGCCAGCTGTTTATGAAACCATGAGCCCCAAATAAACTTTTCCTCCTTAAAGTTGTTCTTATAAGGTTCTTTGGTCACAGCAGCAAAAAAGTTGACTAAAACAGCCCTTTAGTATCTTTTAATGGATGCTGGACTTACACTGCTATCCCCCTTTCAGTCCTAACAATGGTGATTTGTACTAAACTTACTTTTGATCACTCTTACTAAAAGTTTAATAAGTTACAAAAATACATACTACTAGTTTTGTTGGTTTTTATTGTTTTTATCTATACTTTATTGTTATCTATTGTTATCAAGTGTGAGTATGTAAGCATGTAAGTGTGGAAGTATATAACTGCATGTATGTGAGCAAATATGTAATTGTGTGAGCATATAAGTGTGCAAGCATTGTAAGCATGTGCGTGTGTACGTATGTGTGAGTGTGTGTACATGTGTGCATAAGTGTGTGAGCATGCAAGTGTGTGGCCATGTAAGCATATAAGCGTGAGCATTTAAGTGTGTGAGAATGTAAGCATGTCAGTGTGCGAACATGAGCATGTAAGCATGTTAGTGTGCAAACATGCATGTAGGTGTGCAAGCATTTAAGTAATTGTGTGTGTGAGCATGTAAGTGTGTACATTTAAGCATGCAAGTACACAGCCATGTGTAAACATGTAAGTGAGCATGTAAGTGTGTACATGTGCAAGTATGTGAGTAGGTAAGCATTAAGTGTGGAAGCATGTATGCAGGCATGTAAGTGTGCATGTGTGTAAGCATGTAAGTGTGCAACAAAGTATATAAATACGTAAGTTGGCACAAGGTCATTATTTTGAAAATTGGCCTATAAAGGGAAATAAGCATGTATCCTGCATTGCTATACACATTTTAGAATAATCAAATGGTTGACCAGGGAAAATTCCTCTATAAGAAAAATGAGCCACTATCAATGGAAAAGGAGTTACTGAATGAGAAAATTATCACTTTGCAACCCTAAAGAATTCATGCGTCTAGGCAATGATAATCAATGCTAAAATTTTTAAATACAAATGAGGGATAAATTTATAGTAAGACTAACATCTGAAATTAGTGAGTAATCTTCACATACTAATAATGAGACAACCTTTCTTTGTGAGGCAACAGGAAATACACAGCACCAGCTAAGAATTATTGTGACCCCATCAAATCACCCCAAAAGTGAACTTGGATCTAATCAAGGGTCTACATCTAAGCAGTCTTTTCAGGCAATGCAAGTGACAGAGGACCAAGTTGAATGACAGTGTAAGAGGACAAAATGTTTCACATTCCAGTTTTGGCTAAGACAAATATAAATCTCTTTAATAAATGAATGGTAGACAAAATAGGGAAATGTTTGATAGTGCTCTTGTTGAGTGTGAGAATGTAATCAGGGCTATTTTTTTTAAGTTCTTTTCACGAGAAAAAAATAAGTATGAGAAAAATGTGATTTTCTTGAAATACTCTAGCAAGAGAGAAAGAAATGAAAGAAAGGGAGGGGAAACAAGAAATAGATGAAACAAGATTTGCAAAGTTGATAATTACTGGAAGTGAGTGATGATACTTCATTATTCTACTCTACTTTTATATAGATATTATGGAAATTTTCCACAATAAAAATGTTAATGAAGGGGTTTATCTAATGTCTGTTAATATTCCTTTCAATTCTAGAACTTTCTGTGTATATATTTGGTTTCCTAAAATAGATTCACTGCATGCTTGAGATAACATGTAAAAACAACCAGAAATATTCCCCTGCAAATTATTACACTTAAGAGTCATGGCAATTAGAGTGCCAAATGTGTTATCTAATAGAATAAACTGAAGAGGGCCATATTTTTCTATGGAAAAGAAGCCAATAAATGCTAAAAATGCACAAAAAAGATCATGACCAGTTCTTATCTATAGCCATAAAGAGATAAAAGAAAACTAGAGTATATCATAAAGATAGCAAAACAGACTTTTTATTGGTTTGTTCTGTGTGTTTAAAAAAAAAACAACACTACTTCACCATACTTTTCCTATCATTCTTTTTTAAAATTTTTAGTTATAGGTGAACACAAACTCTTTATTTTTTTATGTTGCTGAGGTTCAAACCCAGTGCCTCACATGTACTAGGCAAATGCTCTACCACTAAGCCACAACCCCCGCCCCTCCTATCATTCTTTTAATCATTTAATCCTTCAGCATTGACCACATACCTGAAATACACATGCGACTTGGCTGGCTTGGCACCGTGGGATACATAGGGAGTATCAAAGTAAGATTCCTGTGCCTTTAAAATGATTACAGAATCTCCAACCACAGTGTCTATTACTCATGAATATTAAAATGACTACAGAAATCAAAATTCATCTAACACTTGAAATTTTTATAAATGATTTACTGAAAATTTATGTACAAACACCAACTGAGTTATACAGAAACCTGGTCTAAAAAGCTCTGAACCTAAGGTTCACCAGTGGCTCCACATAGTCCCCAAGTCCCCTCAAATCATTTACGAGATGTTGTGTGAATGTTTCTGGAGAAGATATCCTGGCTTTCATGAATCTCATTAACCTGAAATGTTAACAATCACCAATAGAATGAAGCCAATGAAAACACTGCACTATATACTTGAAGTCCTATGCATCTGCTTCTTCCACAAGTTAAAAGAGAAATTAAACTTATGTAACATTTTTCCAGTGTTTGAGTGACATCTAGTGGTTAAACTGTCACATCCAATTGCTCACAAAAGAATTGAAAAGTGCTTTAAAAAATAAAATTTAAAATGGCATCACAGGGCCTGGGGGTGTAGCTTAGGGGTCAGGCACATACTTAACATGAGCAAAGCTCTGGGTTCAATCCCCAGCATAAAAAATAAATAAAAATTGCATCACAAAGGAGCACCTGGCATGATTTCCACTTACGATGTAAACTAATTATTAAATAAAATTTTGTTCACTATGTAGTATGCTTAATTCAAAATAGTTCACTAGATAAACATACAATATTATTTTTTAATGAAATAATAATTATTTCTCCCAAGTCTGCTTTCAAAACATCAGTGAACAGCCAGGAGAGAAACAGTATAAGACTAAAATATACAGAACCTCAGGAACTAGTGCCTGGCCTCGCCTCTTAGCAGAGGCAACACTGGGGAATACAATTTATGTGAGAGGGACAGCAATAAGAATTGGAGAACTATTCACAGCACTAAGTACCCAGTGTCCAGAGAGGGAAGCACTAGCCAAGAACTTCAACTAAGAGCACAGATCACTGTGCAGTTCAGTACTCAGGCCACACACTCAGGCAGCAGCAAAAACAAGTACCAAAATGATCAAGCCACAGGTGAGGAGCTCACATTACCCAGGGTACGGACAGGTCCCAAGTTCTTGCAAAGGCCTTCTTGCAAAGGCCTTGAAGATTCCTTTGCAGAACATATCTCCCAGCCACTTACAGAGGGTCCCAAGAACAAAGATGCCACAGGAGTTAAGGGCAGCATCACAATACAGCCTTGAACTCTGGCCTGTCTTCCCCATATTACCCCACAAGGCATCACCATCTCCCTTCCACAATATCCACCTATGCACCTCTCTCCCATGTTGTCTGTTCAAGGGGAGGTGCACCTCTAAGCAGAAACCACCATAACCCACAGGATAGTTCTGAATATATTATCAGTCTTTCCCATGAATGTCCTACAGGTGTCTAAAACAATGGTCTATGAGATTCACTTGGGCCTGTTGCCCAATGCTGCTGTTCATTATTCCCAATGCTATTCACCACTGACTAGCACATTGAATGTGCCACACTTTGCCCATTCTGCTGTTGATGACATATGGGTTATTTTAAATGTGAGGCTGTTATAAATAATGCTGTCAGTATGTATCTACTTGTGTCATACAGCACATTGGGTTATAGGGTAATAGACGCTGGGTTACAGGTGGAGATATTTTCAGCTTTAGGAGACATGACCAAGCAGTTTTCCAGAATGGCTGTACTCATTTATACTCCCCCTGGAAGCTCTGAGAGCTCCTTCTATCCAATACTTTTACCACCATTTAGGATTGTGAGACTTTTTCATTTTTGCCCATCTGGTGACCATTTTGACACTTCATTGTGGTTTTCATTTGCATTTCTTTGATAACTCAGCATTTGGAATATTCAACAATAGAATTTATATTGGCCAGACTTCTTGGATATTAAAATCTGCCTTCAGATATTATAGCAATTGGCAAATCTGTCACTCTACAAACTCTATCCAGGAAATTAGCATGTGTGTAGGTGACTAAATATGTGTAGGTGACTAAAAACTTGATGCAAGTCACCATCACCTCTCATCTCCTACACTAGTCTGAGTCTACTTCGCCCTATCTCTGAAATAGGGTGATCCTTTTCAAGCATAAGCACAACAGTGTTCTCCTCTGTTCTCAATCCTCCAGTGGCATCCCATCTCGTTTTGAATAAAATGCCAAGTTTTTACCACATGTTACAACAAGCCTACATCATCTAGCTACTGATACTTCATCTCCTACCGATCATCTCATTCAGTCCTAGCTATATTCACCCCTCTTTCTTCCTTGAAACAGGCCAACCATGCTTCTTTTACCTCTAGTCCTTCACAAATGCTGTTCACCCTGTCTCAAACACTCATCCACCAGACAGCTCAGTTCATTTCCTCAGTTCCTTCAAGCCTCTGCTTAGATGTTTGCATCACTACAGAAAGTTCATTTGGACAGTACTTAAACAAACAACTCCTCTAAATGCTCCAATACCACACCAGCAGCTTCTGCTCTACCAAAGCCCCTCTTCTTACCCCAAATTTTTGACCCTAAAAGCCTCAGTACTTTGCATCTATTTTGACTCTTGAGCCTATCCCAGTCCAAGGAATAAAAATCCATTACCAATTAACTATAATGCACATTAACAGGATAGGTAGAAAGCCATTTTCAGTATTCAAGGACACTCAGTATTCAAGGCAGCACAATAGTAGTATTCACTTCACAAAACTTAGAATTACTGATTAACTAAATAAAAATTCCCAGTATCAGTATTTGAAAGAAATGACTGATATTAGAAAATATTCTTAGTGCATGAATGACCATTAAATACTGGGATCAGTTGTCAAGAAATAATTGACAACTGGTAACGATGAAAGCAAAATCAAGGTGAAAACCAAAAGAATTTCAATTTGAATTACAAAGAATGCTTTAAACAGGCCTTGTAATTCTGCCACACCATCCGTCTTCAGTAACAGACTATTGTTGTGAGCTTAATTCTATCCAGATCCTCATTTTACAATTGCTTCAATTCCACAAAGAAAAATTAAGTGAAGGTCAACATAAAGCTATATGTTCTAAACTACGAAGTAAAAAATCTTTGTCATTCGTAACATGTCAGTAATGAAAGAAATTACCTCAATAATAGGTGTATTTTCCTGGAGCTCAGTTGTGTGCGAAGCCAGCAAACCAATTACCCGAGCAACTTTGGCCCGTCTGTAAATGGAGAGAACACAAATTTTGAAAGAGTCGGGGGCCCAGGAAGTAAACACTAGCTGTCACATGCTTTAGATATAAGATTATGAAATAAAAATTTGATGTAATAGCATAGGCCCATACTCCCCACATACAGTGCCCAAAGAAACCACCCCTCATGTGCAAGGAAAAACAGGAGCCACCATGTCTCATGTAGTGCTATTTGTGATGACAAAATTTAAATAAGCTGTGGATTAATGATGAAAAGGAAAATAAGCTTTTGAAAAGGTCTTAATCTGAGACAAGAGAGAAATACTAATTAATCCTTTTATTTGAATACACAGGAATTTGGTTTAGGGTCTCTGTTCCACTTGTTACTCAACAAGTGAGTTTCTATATAGGTGGTAAATAATATCAGCACAGTTAAATGTATGCATATTTTCATTTTAACAAAATTTTACAATTAAATATCTTTAAAAGATCACTTGTATTTTAATACTAATTAGTTTTAATGTGGCTTTTCTTTGGCATCCAGCAAAAAATTAAGTTGATAAATTACCAAATTGGACTTCAGACCTCAATGTGATTTCAAATGCAGGAAATCAATATTTTTTTTCCACTGGGAAAGAAAATGGTAAGTTGATGAGAACCACATTTAGTGACACCTGCGTGTTTCCTGGCCCATCAGCATGCACTAATTTTCAATTCCTTAGACATTCCCAGGATCCATGGGTGGAAAAAATCAGACTCAGAAGTAGCACAGGGAATATGTGCCGTGACACTTCTGACAGATAATTCTTACGGAATTCAATTCTCTTAATATATGCAGTTTAAAGTCCTAGCCATTTCATGATTAGCATCCCACCTCTAAATATAAAGATTGTACTTTAAAAGTGATCATTCTGAAAAAGATTTGGTAAGATATTATACCAACTTACAAAAAAAGAAGCTTCCAGACACCAGTTTGCCACTGTTAAGCCTTAGATCCTAACTGTCCCCCAAAGAGCCCTAAGTTAAAAGGTTTGGTCCTCAGCCTATGGCATGGGAGGTTGTGGAACCTTTAAAAAGGGGAGCCTAGTGGAAGAAAGTTAGGCCACAGGGGTATGCCCATGAAAGGGGCAGTGAACTCCTGACCCCTTCCTTTCTTTTTGCTTCCGGGGTCCATGAGGTGAACAGACCTTCCCACCACAAGCTCCCACCATGATGTGCTTTGCTACCTGCCACAGGCCCACTGAGGAGCCAAGCAACCATGCACAGAAACTTCTGAAATTGTGGGTTGAAATAAAGCTTTCCTCCTTGTAAGCTTTTTATCTGAGGTATTTGTCACAGCAACAGAAAGCTGATTAACAAGTCCATTGAGTTGCTATGACTGCAACCAAGTCACTTTTGCTTCATTTCCACATGTGTGCAATTCAAAGGGATAGCTGCATTAAGATCTAGGTTTTTTCACAATTGTAAATCAAATATTTGCTATAAAAATCTCACTAATGAATGAGATAATATGAAACAAAACCTGTTTTCAAGATAAGGTCAAAAATATTTATGAGACACTGAATCATTTCTCAATCTATAAAACTAAATATTGTCTACTAGATTTATTCAACTAAAATATATCACAACATGGTAATATTTCTAATTTCCCCCAAAATAATTTCTAATCAAACAAGAGAAAACACACTACCTAAACACCCGTATACTTTTCAATTACAAACTTATTTAAAGTAATAATGATAATGGTCCTCAGTTTATAACAAAAATTTAAAAACAGCTATACTTTATACACAAGACCCTCACAAGACTGTGTCCTTCTCAGAATTCAGGTTTCTTCAATATAGCCACTCTAGTTTCCACCCTGCTCCCCGACTCAGCACACTGTCCCTAAGAACTATCCTGTATCCCCAAGAACATCTGGGGCAGCAGTGTCCAACAGACTTCCATGTGGTAACAGGAATTGTTCCATGGCCACACTGCTCAATGCAGTATACACTGGAGATAATCCCTAATCATGCATACAAAACAAGCCTAGTGCAAGCAAGGAACTAAAATTTTACTGAATTTGAATTTAAATTTAAAAATTACATGTAGTTAGTGGCTACCATATTAGAGCTTAGAGCAGATTTAAATGTTTGTAGTTACTGTTCATTTGTTCATTCATTTATTATCTATCTCTCCCATCCACCCTTAAGGTCAATGAAGGCAGCAGTTTGTCCTGCTCACCATTGTGAACACTGATACCAGGACTTGGAGCACAAATATGACCTCTCTAAATGTCTGCTAAAAAAAATGATCCCACCATCAAACACTAAGTCACTATATGCATCAGTAGTAAAGGAGTGGATATGGCTGCCCATTGCAAACAAAAGTGAAGTAGGATTTCCATTGTAAATCTCAAAGCAGAATTCAAGGCTAAAAGCATTAAATGAGAAAATTTTCTTATGAATTGAAAACAGTATAACCTACAAAAGATACTCATACAACAAATAACAAAGCATGAAAAGTAAAGCCAATAGGAGTCAGAAATTTCAACCTATGGGCTGGGGTTGTGGCTCAGTGGTAGAGCGCTTGCCTTACATGTGAGGCACTGGGTTCAATCCTCAGCACCACATAAAAATAAAGATTTTTGTGTCCATCTACAACTGAAAAAAAAAATTTTTTTTAAAGAAATTTCAATCTACTTCTTCCCCAAGCTCAGCAAGAGTGAACATATACACATTCAAGCATCCACTGTAAAACCAACAAGGCTAATGTAACAGATGTATATATCAAACTCCACACCCTGGGAAAAGATGAACACTCTTACTCAATGGAAGACTGTACAGGACAGTATCAATGACTAGAAACCACATGTCCTATGCCTAGTTTTCAGTCCATAGTGAGGATAATGGGGGGAACAGTGCCCTAGGTAGTTACTCATCTTTCATGTGCCTGGGTCTTGATTACCTTATAAGTTAAGTAGGACTAATAACATGTACTCCATCAAGTTGTTGTAAGAATCAAGGAATACAAGAGACAAGAACACAAGTTTTATAATCCTAATGCCTTACCTAAAATATTAATTATAACATTTAATCCTAATATAGTCCAAGAAAGGATTTTTTTTACAATCCTAACATTTATCCCCAAATACAAAAGTATATTTCATACCAAATGTAGGCAGGAAGAAGGAACAAAAAACAAGAAAATGAAAACTTTCAAAAGTGATTATCAAAATTTAAATTCACTGAAAATCCTAAAAAATATTCCAGGATAAATACCAAGCTTGATGACTGAGAGATATGGAACACCAAGCAAAGAGCATGGCAGTCCTTTGAAAAGTTGAAATGATGTGTGACCCACCATTTCAACCACTAGTTACACTTGTGATGAACACTGAAATTCATATGAATATGAACTAATACGTACAAGATGGATGAACCTTGAAAGCAAGCTCAATGACAGAAGTTAGACATAAAAGGCCACATACTATATTTGCAATGTCCAGCATAGGACAAAAATCAATATAGAAAGTAGATAAGTGGTTTTCAGAGGCTAGAGGGAGAAAATGGGTACAAGGTTCTCATTGAATAATAAAAATCTTCTGAAATTAGATAGCAATGGTGGTGGCACAATTTTGCCTATACTAAAGTCCACCAAATTCTATGTTGATTTTATAATGCATTATACAATAAAAAGGACAAAGTGAGAAAGCAAAAGAGTTTGAGAGAAGAGTCAAAAACACAAATCCCATATCCATTTTGCTCCTATTTTCAGGAGCAGAAAAAGTATTAAACAGAAAAAAAGCAGAGGGAGTGGTGGGTGCTGAAGAATTTAGTAGAGCAACTGCTATAGCAAATTTGTAAAAACAGACTCCTACATATGTTCTAGTAAAAATTCCCCAGTCCTAGAATGAAAAGAAAAGGTCAGACAATATAAAGCAAACTCAAACAAGATACACACAGAGGAAGAAAAGGCAAGGTTGGCCTCAGGTCTGCCAGGGCTACAGTCAGCACAGGGGAGACAGCACAAGTCCAAACTGAGGCACAGAGATAAACGTGGCTCCAAGGTGCAAGACAGTCTCCCTGAGCCCACTGGGTCTGACAGAAAGACCCAAAGAGGTGACTAACTCCAGAAGCAGAGCCACTGAGAGGCCTTCTTGAAAAAGTAAACAAAACAAAAAAACCTACAGAATGATGAAATTTGATCAACCAAGACATGAACTGGATCATTGAAATGGAGGAAATGTGCTAAAAAGATAAGCATTTAACGTTATCTTATTTAAGAATAAAGCTATTACTAAAAAAAAAAAAAAAAAAGTCTCTCCCAAAATTCATCTTACTGGACACTTGAATGGCTAAAACAATCACAAAAAAATTAAAAATTTGGACTTTTAATAATTTCAAAACTTAAAATGAAATACAATGATCAAGACAGTGTGGTATTAGCATAAAGTCAAAGATATAGACAAATGGAACAGAACAGAGAGCCAAGAAATAAATCCTCACATGTATGTGTAAACAACTTTCAACAAGGGTACCAAGACTATTCCATGGGGTAAGGCCAACCTTTTTGACAAATATACAAGTAAAACAATATCCACGTGCAAAGGAATCAAGTTTTACCCTCAACTTACACCATTTACAAACACTAATTCAAAAACATATCACAGACATAAACCTCAAAAGTAAAACTATTACCAAAAAATAGGAGAAAACTTTACGACGTTAGATTTGACAATGACTTTCTAAAAAGCATAGACAACTGAAGAAAAACTAGTTGAATCGAGCTTCATCAAAATCAAAACCTTTTATAAATCAAAGATCATTACAACACAGTAAGAAGGCAAAAAACCCTCAGTTTGGAAGAAAATATTTTCACATCACTTATTTGATAAGGGTTAATACCCAAAATATATAAAGAACAAAACAAAAAAATAACACCATTCAAAAATGGGCAAAGGACTTGAATAGACACTTCTCCAAAGAAGATACAGATAACCAACAAACACAGGAAAAGATACTCAACCTCACTAGCCACAGAAGAAGTGCAAATCAAAACCACAAGACACCACTGGAAGTATGGCTTTCCAACTGGGAGAGCTGTAATTTTTTAATTCAGGAAGAATTTTTAAAAAAAAAGCAAAGCGTTCATAGAATATGATTCACAATGGCCAAAAGGTAGAAACAATGAGTTTTCATTAACAGATAAAAGGATACACAAAATGTGAAATATACATACATTGGAACATTATTTAGCCTTAAAAAGGAATCAAATTCTAACACATGCCATAACTTGGATGGACCTTGAGAACATAAAGCTAAATGAAATAGCCAGATACAAAAAAGACAAATATTCTATACTTCTACTCATATGAGGTAAACACAATAAGCAAACTCATGGAGATAGAAAGTAGGATTGAGGTACCAAGGCTGGGAAACTTATTATTTAATGGGTAAAGAGTTTCTGTTTGAGATGGCAAAGTAGTTCTGGAAATGGATAATGGTGATGGTTGCACAACAATGTGAACGCCCCCAATGCCGTCGTACACTTAAAAATGGCTATCATGGTCAATTTCTTGCTGTGCCTAACTTGTCATTAATAAATCTATTCAAATCCGAATATTAGAGCCTTATCATATGTGAATTCTACCTCATAAAGTTGATTGGCAAAGATCATAAAATGTGGTAAGTAATGTTAAAAGTTCTAACAAATGAACACTTGGAAACAATGATGAGAGGTATGTTGATACATTGTTTTTGTTTGTTTTTTTTTTTAATTTTTTTTAGTTGTTGATGGATCTTTATTTTATTCATCTATTATTTATATGTGGTGCTGAGGATCGAACCCAGTGCCTCACGCATGCTAGGCAAGCACTCTACCACTGAGCTACAGCCCCAGCCCGATACATTGTTTTTGAAGAGCATTTTAGAAATGTAATGGAAGTCACAAACATATTTATCACTGCTATTGTCTGGATCTTCAATGTCCGTTAAACACCCCTGTGTTTACGACAGTCCCCAGCTTGGTGCTATTGGGAAATGGTAGAAACTTTAAGAGGTGGGGCATACTGAGAGGCTTGCCCTTGACAGGGATACTAGGGCTCTGGCCTCTCTCTCTCTTTGCTTTCTAGCCAAAAGGAGGTAAGAAGCTTGCTCTGCCACACACTCCTGTCAGGATGTGCTGCCCAGGCCCAAAGCAACAGGGCCCATTAGTCATGGACTAAAACCTCCAAAACTGTAAGCAAAATAAACTTTTCTCCTATATAAGTTGGTTATCTCAGGTATTTCATAACAGTAACAGCCAACTAAAAATTCTCTTCTTATAATTCTATGATCTTCCCTAAGGAGGAAAAGACAGATGCATAAAGATTTAGCACAAAAATGTTCAAAAATATTGATTCCAATATTGTAATACCACCCAAATATATTAAATAAAATTATCATTCATAGCATATTTTAAAAGATATACCTTAAAAACAAACTCTCTACTAATGACATTTAAAATATATAATAGTCATTGGCTTTGGAATCATATATAATTATAATACAGTAATTAAAATGATAACTGTAATTACAGAGGAAGATCAGTAGAAAAGAGCAAGCCAATCAGGGACAGAGGAGGAGAGGGCAAGGAAAGTTACTCAAGAATGAGACTAATCAGATTTTTATGTGAATGTACCAATATGGCATAATGAATCCATTATAATGCATGCACACACACACAACCCACAACTTATCACACATACATGCATGTTCTCTGTGTGTGTGTGTGTGTGTAAATATGGGGAAGGAGAAACTTCTAAAATTGTAGCATGTGATTCTAATTTTGTTTTCCTATATGCAGAAAACTTGGAAAACTGAACAAAACTGGAAGCAGCAGTTTCCTTCTTGAAAAAGAAGGCTCTTAGCAGAAGACTTGTCTACCTTAATATTTATCATTTTCCTCAAAACTGTTTTACAGTTAAACTTCAATTTGAAAAATGAATCAGTTTTTAGTGTTTGGAAAGAATTAATGTCTGCTTTAATGTCAGTAGGGGGCACTCCATTCAAGGATAGAAGCTTTCAATAAAAGCATTTTAATAAAGATTTCAATGAACATACAAGAAACTTTCTCATATTAAACACTCAACCATTATCTTTTTCTTTATACCAAATTTCACTTTGGGAGAGTAACACTGGAAGATGCATTAGAATAATTACCCTAAAGTGTTTTGCGAACTCATGTTTCCCTGTACTTTGCCAACAGGGAAAAATAATTACTATCATGCCACTACCACAATTCACAAAATCCCTTCACCTCCTTTTTCTCATGTGCTGCTCCTAAGGATCATGAGATAAGTATGAATGATAATAAGAACTACAACTTCCACACCCCTAATGTATACTAAGCACCCACTAAAATGTAGGCACTGTACAAGATTTTCCACATATTTATCTCAGGACAATTATTACCAAAAAAAAAATCTGTCAGGTAGTTACACTATTCCCATTTTACAGATTAAAATGTGAGGCTCAGCAGTTAAAGCAATTTGCCCAGGGGCCAAATCTGGGATCCACCACACCCAGGTCTGCCTCTAATCCTAAACCTCTACTACTTCCTAGTCCTATACACACTCCCCAGGAAGCAGAGACTCAGAAATAAGGTTTCAGCATTTGGCCACATCTCACTGGCAACCAGATCCCTGAGCCCTCTAATACTTGATGCACATGTGCTTTTCACCCAGTGGGCAGAGTCCATAAAAAGTGCACTTCTTCCCTCAAGAGTTTACAGATCACAGGGAAACTATGTGCTATAGTACCTAAAGAAGTAGCAATGGGAAAACTCTTAGAAGTATAATATGAAACACAGGATCCATTT
The DNA here is from genome assembly GCA_004024805.1 of Geosciurus inauris. Classification (NCBI taxonomy): domain Eukaryota; kingdom Metazoa; phylum Chordata; class Mammalia; order Rodentia; family Sciuridae; genus Geosciurus; species Geosciurus inauris. The sequence continues at coordinate 18,971 of PVHX01013211.1, forward strand.
CACAATGAATACTCAAGATTAACAGCCAATAAAGTCTCTAGAAGTCACTTAGATAATCCCAGACTTGTGTTTACAGTAGGATAATGTCTATTTTTAAAGCTTTTTATTTTTTTTTCAAAATATTTTTTAGTTGTAGATGGACACAATATCTCCATTTTGTTATTTATTTTTATGTGGTGCTGAGGATCGAACCCAGCCCCTCACACATGTGAGGCAAGTGCTCCGCCACTGAGCCACAGTCCCAGCCCCAAAGCTTTTTAAATGAACAAATCAGGATGCCTCCAGAAATTGCATTTAGACTCAGCACTTTTACAAATATGTATGTTGTAATAACTTCATAAAATCACAAAGAACACTTTAAAATATAAATGTTACTTACATATCCCAGTTTGGAGCTATTCGCAAATGCTGGACTAACAACTGGAACTAAAATTAAAAAGAAAACAAATGTATATTTAATTCATGAAACAGCACAGAAAGTGATGGCTAAGTTAACAAACTGGATCTTTACACAACTAAAATGTAAATCATGTACCAAGAAAGTGATTTACAAACATACAAAAGCACTGAGTACATAAAGTAAAAACAAAAACTAAGTACTTTAAGTTTCTCCTACCATTTAATGCCACTTTATTTTCCACTCCCACCTGATAGATACACCAACTATCAAAAAAAAAATTTTTAATACTCTCTTGGAAGCAAAAGGAACTTAATTTTTTTAAGTCAGTTCCCAAATGAGGGCCCCTAGAGAAAACATTTCCATACCACTGTAATTCTTCCCAGAAGATGACTTCAAAAGCTCTGCCAAATCCCTATGAGTTTACCAATGAACCAAGACCTTCCAAGCAACAATATTCCCAGGGGCAACAGAAAAAAAGTCTTAGACCCTTGAGGCCTCCCTTCAATGTCACCTGAGAAGCCTTGGTGTTGACTAGGCTGGCCCACTCAAGTGCCCCCCACCCCGTTTTTAAAAATATTTTTTGTTGTTGATGGATCTTTATTTTATTCATATATTATTTATATGTGGTGCTGAGGATCGAACCCAGTGCCGCACGCATGCTAGACAAGCACTCTACCACTGAGCTACAGCCCCAGCCGAAGCGGCCCCTTTTCCACAGGAGAGTTCACTCCAGATGTGGGGGAAAAATAAATAAATTTGAAATCACCACTTGCCCAGTGCTTTTAGACCTGAAGATTAAATTAAGGATAATTTTCATGTACCTAAGATCTTAACAAGTCACTTTTTTTCATTAAATTGATATTTTAGCCCTTGTTTCAATTTCCATTGAAACACTACAGCTAAGCACATGAAGGCAAGTTGCGGGACTCTTGAAGAGGCTTTTGCCTCGCTGTACCTACCAGGGGGGAATGGAGCAGCCTGGTTGCTACCTCCTTGTGACCAGCCACCACACATAAATAGCATAGGAGATTCAGCTTGGCTCGGGAGGCCGCTGTGCTCTTCTCAGTGGAGTCAATCTGTGAGCAAACTTGTTGCAAAAAGTCATTCCAATCTTGGTCTTTCAGAAATAACAACTTGTCAACTGCATAGGGAAAAAATAGTAGTAAAAGTATGTATGATGTGGAAAAGAAAGTAATGCTGAAGACATGAGAAGTTTAAACAGAATTTTGAGAGCAAAGATGAGGACAAAGACAACTTTAACTGTCAAAACCAAAAACACTCCACAGATGACACAACTTTTAGTTGTCCTATAGTCCTCATCTACCCAGGGAGACTTCTTAACTACCTCAATGGAAAACTGCTCAAAAAAGGCAAGCAGATGACTAAAGGAGAACTGTTCTGCAACCTATGACTTAACAAAATGCAAAGTTAGATTAAATTGTATTTCAAGAAAACAAGATAGTCTTTGTATCAGCCTAGCCCTAAAATACTGAAAAAGCCATAGGTTCTACAGTTGTGAAAAAGTTCCCATGAAATTACTGCTCACCATAACCAGCTATTGCTGGAATCACCTGGAATTCCTACTTCCTAGTCCATATACAAACAAAAGGCAAACACTAGAAAATGAGATGCCATCTAAAACGTGCAGACACGCATTGAGGTGCATGCCTGTAATCCCAGTGACTCGGGAAGCGAGGCAGTAGGATCACAAGTTCAAAGCCAGCCTTAGCGACTTAGTTGAGGCCCTAAGCAACTTAGTAAGACTTGTCTAAAAAGGGCTGGAATATGCCTCAGTGGTTAAGCACCCCCAAGTTCAATCCCAGTACTAAAAAAATTAATTAATTAATTAAAATGTGCTTTTTTTTAGTATTTTTAGTTGTTGATTGACCTTTATTTTATTCATTTATTTATATGTGGTGCTGAGACCCGAACCCAATGCCTCACACATGCTAGGCAAGCACTCTACCACTGAGCCACAACCCCAGCCTCTAAAATGTGCATTCTTTTAGCTTATCTCTTTAAGCAAAATAAATTGGAAAAATAGATTCACAAATAACTCAAAGGGGAAAGAAGAAAGAATATTACTTCATATTTCATAAATAATCCTTGGCACTGAAAGCACTATAATATTTTGCTTCACTTTAGTCTTTCCAAAACATCCCTCTGAGATTTTTGGGTTTTATTAGTAAAATTAAGTTGACCTATATAAAGCATTAGTTGGTTTACTCAAATTTGAATCGTTTATTTTGAATTTACTTCAAATCAAAGATACTACTTGGCTATAATGAAGAATTTTCTCCAAATTTAGCTTAACAACTTGAAATATAATTTGTCCAACTATTTAAATCTGGTGTTCACTCCAAATAAGACATTCATTATCTGAAAGGAAACATAATAAACATTCTTTAGGCATCTCTATTCAAACACTGTCCTCCAGCCGTGAGCTGAATAAGACTTCATTTCTTCATTATGGTCTCAACCCTGTATACCAGAGGGGCTCCATAAATAAAAGAAATTCTACTAGCTCTCCAAGGGGAAGGGCTAGAGAAGACTCTCCACCCACTCAACAGGAAAACATCCACAAGAGTACAGGACAGCCAGACCCAGCTGAGGAAGGTCAAAGGCTGGCAGGAATGGATTGCAGATGGTTTATGATTTGCATAACACTGCCCCGAAAATATAGCCAAATAGCAAGAAAATAGGGATTTATTTATTCCTACACAAATTTCATTTGCATATAAATTTAATATTTGAATATGAATTCAAAAGTCTGCATGTTTGATAAGACATTTACAGCCTACCTGAATGTGCTGGTAGATGCAATATTTTTGGATCAAATTTAACTGGCGGTTGCTTCATAATCTGTGGTTATAAAAGAAAAAACAACTTTTAAGATGCCTTTTGAGATTTTGAGACAGATATGTGTCTCCTAAAATGTCCCCTACAGAATATAAACCAATGAGGAAAAAATGAATGCTGTAAAATCTATCATCAAAAAGAAAAAAATTCAACAGGGCTATTTCAGAATAAAATACAATTTATTTTTAAAAATCATTTCAACTGATATTCGCAATAAAATGTACATTCACAGAAAAGATTCACTCTATCTTGGCTTACTCTTTAGCTAATTTGTCTAGGTTAAAATGCAGGCATTTGGCAAATATATAATGGGTACCTACCAGGGTGAGAGACTATTCTAAATGCTAAGGTGAGTACTAAGATAAAAGACATAATCTTATTGTCAGGAAGCCAATACTTTAGTTGGGAACATAAGACAAACATTTGTTAAACTACAATACAATATGAAATATTTAGCAATTCAAAACAGATAGGACATAATTATAGACAAAACATTTCACAGAAATTGTTTTTTTAAAGTAATTTAGAGAACAGACCAAAAACTTCTAGGCTAATGTTGTCAGGACAGGGTTGATGGAAGAGGTAGAAGGTATATTGTTGTTTTTTTTTAATTTATTTATTCTACATAGGTATACATGATAGCAGAATGCATTTTGATTCCTTGTACACAGATGGAGCACAACTTTTCATTTCTCTGGTTGTACATGATGTAGAATCACATCATAAATACGGTCACACATGAAGCTAGGGCTATCATGTCCATCTCATTCCACCATCTTTACTGACCCCATGCCTCCTCCCCCCTTCCTCCCTTTTGACCAAAGTTTCTTCACTCTTCCCATGTCCCCTCCCTCATTACAGATCAGCATCCACTTATTAGAGAGAACATTCAGCCTTTGCTTTTTTGGGATTGGCTTACTTCACTTAGCATGATGTTCTCCAACTCCATCCATTTTCCTGCAAATGCCATGATTTTATTCTCTTTTATTGCTGAGTAATATTCCATTGTATATACATACACCACAGTTTCTTTATCCATTCATATATTGAAGGGCATGTAGGTTGGTTCCACAGTTTAGCTATTGTGAATTGAGCTGCTATAAACATTTAAGTGGCTGCGTCACTGTAGTATGCTGTTTTTAAGTCCTTTGGGTAGACCAAAGAGTGGGATAACTGGGTCAAATGGTGGTTCCATTCCAAGTTTTCTATGGAATCTCCATACTGCTTTCCAGATTGGTTGTACCAATTTGCAGGCCCACCAGCAATGTGTGAGTGTGCCTTTCCCCCCCCCCACATCCTCACCAACACTTACTGTTTGTATTCTTGATAATTGCCATTCTGACTGGCATGAGATGAAATCTTAGAATAGTTCTGATTTGCATTTCTCTAATTTGATTTGCTAGAGATGTTGAACATTTTTTCATATGTCTGTTGATCAACTGTATATCTTCTCAGAAGTGTCTGTTCAGCGCCTTAGCCCATTTATTGATTGGGTTGTTTGTTTTTTTGGTGTTAAGTTTTTTGAGTTCTTTATATATCCTGGAGATTAGTGCTCTATGAGATGTGCTTGTGGCAAAAATTTGTTCCCAGAATGTAGGGTCTCTGTTCATTTCATTGTTTCTTTTGCTAAGAAGAAGCTTCTTAGTTTGAATCCATCCCATTTATTGATTCTTGATTTTACTTCTTGCACTATAGGAGTCTTGTTAAGGAAGTCAGGCCTAACCCGACATGATGAAGATTGGGGCCTACTTTTTCTTCTATTAGGTACAGGGTCTCTGGTCTAATTCCTAGGTCCTTGATCCACTTTGAGCTGAGGGTTGCGTATGGTGAGAGATAGGGGTTTAGTTTCATTTTTGCAGCATGTGGATTTCCAGTTTTCCCAGCACCATTTGTTGAAGAGGCTCTCTTTTCTCCAATGTATATGCTGAGGATATAGCTCAATTGGTAGAGTGCCTGCCTCGCATACACAAGGCCCTGGGTTCAATTCCCAGCACCACAAAAAAAAAAAAAAAAAAAACATTCCATAACTGATGTTGTGTTCTTAAAGACCAAGTAGGACCTCATATATTAGAGAAAAGCCATTCCAGGCAGATGAAACAGCATGAAGAAGAAAGTGAAGAAACTGATAGCTGGATCCATGACTTCAGAACACCTGGGGTGCTCACACTGAGGTTTTCCATTAAAAATTTCACTATTTCTATGTCTAATTTCTCTTAACCTCTACATATAGCATTTTAAAACCCTTTACTGGTAGTACTCTTGATAAAATGTATAATATACTAATCTCACTCTAAATTCTAATCCTGAAAAATCCTTAAAACCAAGTATTTTGTAGAATGAAGAACATTCTACAAAATACTTGACCAGTTACTCTTCAAAGTACAAAAGTCTTGAAAGACAGACTGAGAAAGTATCACGAGGACAGACTATAGGAGACAGAAGAGACATTAACAACTGTAATGCATGAACCTAGAACAGAAAAGGGCATTAGTGGCACAAGTGGAAAAAAGCAAATAAACCTGGTAGTTCAGCTGATAGTCCTGTTCTGATCTTTAATTCCTGGATTTGCTTATAGTACTATGGTCCTACAAGATGCCTCACACTAGGAGAAGCTCAGTAAAAGGTGCACTATAATTTTGAAACTTTCTTCTATGTCTAAAACTGGTTTTAAAAGTATGGTTATAAAAGTAAAGAAACAGAATATGGTGAAATGTAATCAAATAGTATGATAGAAAGTTCATTGGGAGAAATGCTCCATTACCCATCAAACTTAGTGTAATGCACAGTTACTCTGCCAGACATCTGAACTCATAAAAAGAATTAGTTCCATCATGAAAACTAACTTTAAAATCTATCTGAAATGTTTTGTCTAGGCAATCAATATGCACCCAAGAACCCATTTGGTCTAAATCATGGTTAACATTTCCCAAAAAGAGGAAATAGTCATGAATTAACACAGAAAAGGACATCCTTAAAGAAGAAATCAGGAAAATTAAAACACAACAAGGCAGCAGAGTGTGAATGTGTTGAGGGGTCTGGATTTAAAGCAAAAAAACAGCAGTACAAAGAAAGTAATTATTTTAAAGGTGATTATTTGCCATCCCTTAGTAATGCACAATTACATCCAAAAACACATGAAGCAACAAAGCTCACCCTGGGTTAAAAGTGCACTGTGAACCATGACTCTCCATGCTCCAGCTGTGCCTCTCACATCTGTCCTGCATCTTGACAACCTGCTAGAGGGAGGGGTCTCTATATGACCTGCTCACCTCTAGCCTCAGCCTGGTGAGCACCACTCACTGACCCATGGCCACCTTTTAATACCTCAGTGACCAGGATATTTGAAGTGATTCACAAAAGTATGGATGGAGAAACAAAGGGACAGAGAGCTAAAGTCTGCGGTCTAGAGGCCTGCAACCAACCTTCACATGTCAAAAGTGCAGTAATGAGAGGCAGAACAATCATGTCAAAAACAGGAGAAAACTCACCACTCCAGTGAGGTGGAAGTGAAGGAGAGGGTTGCAGACCAGGTGGGAGCTGGAAAGGCAGACGTGTCTTTCAAAGGAAAGAAGCAGACAAGAGGAATAGCAAAGAATATTCTGAATAAAAACATCACTGATTCCAGCCCTCGGTAAAGCCCAAAACTCAGCCCTCAGTGGTTACACATCTTTCCGCACCTTGGGGTTGTCAATAATTGGGGTGACAACAAGATCTGAGTCTGTGTAGATTAATGCTCTCATCTGGGATTCCAGGGCTTCCTGGCTCAGGTGTCCATTTGCTATCTGAAACAAGAACAAAAATTACACTTTGACTCAAAGAGCTTAAGAGATCTAACAAGATGCTGAGGGAGACACCACTGTAAAAGGTCATTGGTATCAATGGGTTTCAATTGCTATTCATAGGACTGCCACAGTTTTGAGTAATCATCACAAAAAAACCTGAACTGTGTGTTTCGTTATTCTCATTTTACAGATGGAAAACACAAGGCTCAGAGAAAGTAACTGACTTGTTCATGTCAAGAAATCCTTGCCACCAAGGCTGGTTAGGACTAGAAGATAGACCTTCTATAGTAGTATGTTCTAAACTGTGAGGCAGCAAATTGGTTTTGATTACTAGCATGGCTTTATCTTTCACAAAATGCTAATTATTTATCTTACTAATATTCAATGTGAAACTAAAATTGTAGTTCAGGCTGAAGTACTGATCTGCTACTGAAGTGTTAAACACCAATATATTTATTAGACCTAAAGTAGAGTTGATACGTAAGGAAAATGGATAAGCAGACAGACGTTCACCATCAGTTCCTCTGAGGTGTTTCTTTGTGCTCTACTTAACTAGAAATTTTATTCCCAGGGTTATGACTTAGTGTTTAATATGAGGAGAAAAAAAAAGAAGATTAGGCATTATGAACTTCAACTGAAACAAGGACTAAAACTGAATAAAACAGAAAACTAAGTCAGTGAGGAAAAGAAATTATCTAAAACTAAGGGACACGGATAAAGGAACAGATAGCTAGCTAATTAAGTTTCTAGAAATCAAGACTGGCCCTGACAAGTTTAGACAAAAGATATATAAAAATGCATGAAGAATAAGGAATGTTGTAAAACAAAAGCACATGGACTTTCCAGGCAGACAGGGATTGACTGACATGGACACTTGTTAATTATGAAATCTTAAAGTTAAAGCCTTGTTTTATAAAACTATAGACCTTTCAGGACTGTAAAGAATAAGCGTAGACCATTTATAACAATGCCTGGCACTGCTCAAAAGAGAACACTTGTAATTAATAAAGTTCTTTTTTAAAAATCATATCATCTTTAGCAGAGAATGGACCAAAGGAAGGCAAGGAAGACCTGGGGAGACCAGTTAGAAGATTAGGTATAACAAAAGCCTGATGAAGAGGATGGTGTCCTGTGAGCCTGGGGAGCAGGAAAGGAGTGGAGTCACCACCAGAGCTGAGGGATGGGCATCCCTGTTGACAGCCACTTGTAGGAACTGCTAGGAAATAACTAGTCCACAGAGCAAAGAGACTGGTACTTGAAAAAGATGTGACAAAATTATCATTATATGTAGATGCTGTAATTGAACATCCAGAAAGCCAAAATCAACTAAAGAATTACTAGATAAACTGAATGTATACACAAATGTTATTACTAAATGATCAATAACTGCAATGAGATCAAATCATTGTATGAAAAAATTTAGTTATAACATTGTTCTGTTGAAAATACACATGTATGTACAAAACTGAAATTACAATTATGTTTACTCTGGGTAATAAAATTTTAAGTGATTTTTCTGTTCTTGGACATTTTTCAAGTTTTCTATAATTTTTATCTGAATAAAAAGTCATCACTTAAAAATCATAAAACAAGCTATCTTATAATACTTATACAATTATTACTTGAATATTCTCAATAAAATGATGACTCTCTACAATAACTATCTGCCACATTCAACCAAGAAAATTATTCCATTATTTCTGGAATAGAGTCCAGAAATAAATCTGTAGATATGCTGTCAACTGATCTCCCAAAGGGTGTCAAGACAATGCAAGAAAAGAATTTCTCAACCAAATGGTGCTAAGAAATCTGGACATCCAAATGCAAAACAATGACACTGGATTCCCTCGACACATACCTCCTAACATATACAAAAATTAACTCAAATGGATAAAAGACTTACATGTAATAATGAAGATATAAAGTTATTAGTAGACAACATAAGCATAAACCTGTCTGACCCTGGAGTAAGCAATGGTTTCCTAGACATGCTATCTAAAGCACAAGCAATAAATACACAAAAAAGACAAATTGGACTACATCAAAATTAAAAACTAAAAAGATACTATCAAGAAAGTGAAAAGACAATCTACAGAATAGATGAAAAAGTTTAAAAATCACACATCTAGAATATGTAAACAATTACACTCAATAATAAAGATAACCCAATTAAAAATGGACAAAGGATTTGAATACACATTTTTCCTAAGAAGATAGACAAACGGGCAATGACCACATGAAAAGATTCTCAACATCACTATCAAGAATACACAAATCAGGGCTGGGGTTGTGGCTCAGTGGTAGAGTGTTTGTCTCTCATGAGTGAGGCACTGGGTTCGATCCTCAGCACCACATAAAAATAAACAAAACAAAATAAAGACACTGTCCATACATAACTAAAAAATATTAAAAAAAAAAAAAAGAATACACAAATCAAAACAACAGTGAGATTTTTCACACCTACTGGGATGATTATAATCAAAAAGAAACAACAGCACTAGTCACAATAGCGAAAAGGTGGAATCACTCAAGTACCCATCAACAAATGCAGAGTAAGTAAAATGTGGTAAATACATACAAGGGAATACTACTCACCCTTAAAAAGGAATGAAATTCTGGCTCATACTATAACATGGATGAACCCTGAAGGCAGAGATTCAGCGGTTCAGTGGGTAGAATTTGAAAACATTCTAGAGATGGATGATGACAAAATTTTGAACATAATGCCATTTAACAGCACTTAGACATGATTAAAACAGTAAAATATATGTAAAGTATATTTTACAACTTTTTTTTTGGTAGTGCTGTGCATTGAACCCAGGGCCTTGGGCATGCTAGGTAAGCACTTTATCACTAAACTATATTCCAAGCCCCTACTACATTTTTTTAAATTTTTAGTTGTAGATAACACAATACCTTTATTTACTTAGGTGGTGCTGAGGATCGAACCCAGTGCCCCACGCATGTGAAGCAAGCACTCTACCACTGAACCACAACCTCAGCCCTACCACATTTTCTTGTAAAAGACAACAAATGTTGGTGAGGATATGTAAAAATTGAAAACCTAATACACTGCTTGTGAGACTGTAAAATGGTCCAACAGTACTTTGGAAATCAGTTTGAAAGTTCCTCAAAAAATTAAAACAAGGTGTTTCCATGACATAGCAATTACACCTCTCAGTATATACCCAAAAGAAATGAAAATACATACATACACAAAAACATGTGCACAAATGTTTAGATGCATTTTTAAAATTTTATATATATTTTTTAGTTGATGGACCTTTATTTTATTCATTTATATGTGGTACTCAGAATCGAACCCAGTGCCTCACACATACTAGGCAAGCGCTCTATCACTGAGCCACAACCCCTGCCCACTATAGAAGCATTTTTATTATAGCCAAATGATAGAAACAACTCAAACGTCCATTAAACTGGTGAACAGAAAAAAAGATGTGGTATATACTCTCTATATATATTTTGAATATTTCTTGAGAATAAAAGGGAATATAGTACTCATATATAGTACAACTTGGACAGATCTGGGAAACACTCTATTAATAAGTGGGGTGATAAGTGGGGTAATTTGTAAGTAGTAAAAGACCACATATGTATGATTCCATTTATACAAAATATCCTAAATAAGTAAATTTAGAAAAAAGGTACATAAGCGGTTTCCTAGGAGGAGAGAGGGGAAGAAGTAAGGGAGACTGCTATAGAATTTCTTCATAGGATGATGAAACAGTTCTTAAAACTTACTGCACAACTCTATGAATACACTTAAAGACCCTGAATTGTACACTTGACATAGTTTAATTTTATCTTGGGTCAATTTTAGCTCAATAAAGCTGTTACCAAGAGTGGCCCTCGCCTGTTATCCAAGTAACCAGGAAGGCTGAGGCAGAAAGATCCCAAGTTCACAGTCAGCTTGGGCAACTTGGTTAAGACCTTGTCCCAAACTAAAAATGGCTAGGGATATAGCTCCATGGTAGAGCACCCTAGGTTCGATCCCCAGTACCACCCGCCACCACACACACACACACACACACAGTCATTCCCATAAAAACAACTATGAAGCAATGCAATTGTGAACATAGTTCAAATATCAATTTGTAATTATTTTTTTCTGAGCTTCTATATCTTATATAGAAAAAGATTCTGTCACTGCTCACTTTGGTTGAAGGAGAAGTCTTCTGCGGTGAGTTCTGAGTCATATCCTCACCAGGACTCAACCCCACTGCAGTGCTAGTTCTTGGAGTAGGACGAGAACTGGAAAATACACATAATTCAACATTATTCAGATTTCACAAAATTTATCTGCTGCTTAGTATTTTATGAGAGTGGGGGACAAGTATCATGAAAACTGGTAGAATATGATGATTATATATGATCTCACCAAAATTTTAAACTCTAATTTGTGTTTATATGCTACTATAATTTTTGTTATTAAAGTAATTTCTGGGTAATTTATTATTTCTTTCATTTGCAGTTTCTGCACTATAGTTTTTTGTTTTTTGTTTTGTTTTGTTTTAGCTAAAAACTTCAAAACACTCATTTTATAAATTTTTAAATGTCTGCCAGTACAGGCAGTAGTAACATAATAAAATAGGTCAAAGATTCTACAAAGAATGGAAAGTATTAAATTTTATTTCCATAAAGGGCCCCTGTGTTCAATTCCCACTACCACCAAAAACATAAAATAGCTTGACTTCTGAAAATTTAAATTAATTTTTATTTGAAGTTAAAATACAAAATGGAAAAACTTTGATCCTTACAAACAGGAAAGATTTTTTTTTAATTCATAGCAATTTCTAGATTCCTGACCAGCACTTAACTACAACCTTGAAAATGGAGAGTGAAAGTGGAATCTGGAATTAATATACGTGTCCCTCATCTCTGTGTAACACAGTTTGCCACTAGGGCAGCAAATGCTTTAAGAAAACTTATCTCTCACTAATCCCTGTTTTTGGACTTTACATACCTGAGAAGAAATATGGATTCATTCAATTGACCCCCAATAGTACTCTTAGGTCGCAACTCAGTTGGATTTTCTAAAACAGGAAAACAATGTATTATCCAAAAGGAACAAAACTACCATGAGTACAGAATATACACAGAGATTTGAGAAGAAAGCTGACTTAAATTAGGAAAATAGCATCCACAGCAATATGAATGTGCTGGAATGAAAACCTACCGAGTCTGAAAGATTGGCTTAGCCGTTGACCACCTTTCTGTCCTTTTGCTTGTCCATTCTGAAGATTCTGCAAAACCTCCTTGTAATCTTGTGGCTCTGAACACTCCATCACATTTCTGCCACTCAAGAGGAGAAAAATCAAACTTATTTTCAAACTCTTCAGTTTTATGTGTAGAGCTTAAGGTTGAAAAAGGCAATTAAATTACACATGACATTTGGCAGCCACAGAGTTAGAAAAGCAATATTTTTCACTGAGTAGTTAAAATGGGCACTTCCTATATATAAGGCACTGTACTCAGGTGTCTATAACCCTTTCCCTGAAAAATGAATGGCAGGAGGCAGACTAAGGTAACACTAAAGCAGTAACTAAACTCAACAATGAATTTCCCACTATTTTTCCTTTTTAGTTGCCTGGCCTGGACTCAAAGGCAGCAAGGTACAAAGAAAAACCCTCTATTTCTGTTCCAAGGAATGGAAAAGGGAATTCCTAAGAAGGCAGCAGAGGAAATCCACTAGTTTACTTATTTTTCTCTTTTCTCCATGTGTCCCACCTACACTCCAGGTTATCCTGCAGCAGCTTGTTGGGGTCAAAAGCAGCTGCTAGCCAGTGCGTAAAACTGTAAAAGAGGGGAACCCTTTTCTCTGACCAGAGAGCTAGGATCCCAAGGAAATGAGGCAAATCCCTCTTACTCTGCTTTCACCCCCCCCCCACTACTGCCCTCCCACCTCTTAAATCCAAAGACATCCAGCAAGATATAAAAACTATAGTACACCATGACTAAAGGGTTCACTATGGAAGTATAAAACTGGCTAGATATTTGAAGACCAACTAATCTAATCCATCAGAGCAAGTGCCTCAAAAAGAAAAGCCGTACAATCATGAAATTACACAGAAGAAGTAGTTGACAACATTTAAGCTGAAAAAGGACAGTTTGAAAAACTTCCAGCTAACATCATACTCATCAGGGAAAGACCGAACACTTTCCACCCTAAAGCCAAAAGCCAGCCAAGGATTTCCACTTTCATCATTCCTGATTTAATATCTCACTGGAAAAGTCCTAGCAAATGCAATAAGGCATGAAAATCCAAAAGAAAGAAATAAAACTACCACTATTTGCAATGACATGATTGGCTCTATAAGAAACTTGTGATTAACATCAAAAGCTTTCATTGGTGATAAGGAGACTTTTCTAAATAGATGCAAAAAAATAAAACACATTTAATAAGCTACATTATTTTATTTCTTTAAGTCAGATCTAAATATTCATTCAATGAAAAAGGATGGTAAGATATAGCAGAACATTAACAGTAGCTATTATCATAGTCTTTATTTTTCAAAGTGTTTTCATCTTTAAGTCTCTCATTTCTCTCCCCTACAACTCTCTGGGTAAAGTAACAACTCCTCTCATTTCAGAAATGACAAATTAAGGGTCAGAGGTGTCCTGGACTTACTGACACTAACAAAGACCAGAGCCCAGTCTACTGATGCACCTTTCTTCTTTCTATAATGCTGACTTTGTGCCAGATTATAAGCAAATGGAAGGTGGAAGCTGTAACTCAAACTTCTGTGGCTCCAGAGAACCTAATACAATAATGAGAACATAGTTGATGCCCACTGGATCACAGAAATTCAAGTTTGGGAGAGATCTTAAATACAATTCTCACTTCTCTGCCCAATACACTAAATCTGCCAAGATTAAAAATAAGCAGACAGGGGCTGGGGTTATGGCGCAGTGGTAGCGTGCTTGCCTAGCATGTGGGAGGCACTGGGTTCAATCCTCAGCACCACATTAAAAAAAATAAAATAAAGCTATTGTGTCCACCTACAACTAAAAAATAAATAGTTAAAAAAAAATAAGCAGACAATCCTTCACCAGCAAATGAGTTGGGGGTAGGGGAGGCTAGTCAACTAAGACTTTCTCCCTTTCAGCTACTTTTCACACCTTGCTCTTTTCCAAACACCTCACATTACTAAGTGTCCAAGGCTAAGAGGATTTTATAATAAACATGAAGTACATTAGGAAGGATGAGCTAGGTGATGCAGTGGTAACATCCAACCACCAAATCTTGGTGGCTTAGAATCTCACTACTTTGCATCTCACTCATGTGCAATCATTGGAGGTTGGCAGGAATGCCAAGTCCATCAGTATTGAGAACTAGGCTGACAGAAACTTCATGTTGACCTTTTTCTTCCAGATTATACCAGCAGACAGAAGAAATGTGGCCAATCACACACTAGTTCTTCAAGTTTCTATACAGAAGTAATATCACTGCTGCTCACATTAGCCAAATCAAGTCATACAACCACACCTAACTTAAAAGGGGAAATGGCTTTCTACCATGTACTTGGCAGTCAGGAAGCTAGGTAGGTTTGGTGAGCAGGACTGGTAAGTACTATACTACATCACTGATTGGGGAAAAAAAAAAAACTGGTCAGAAAATGAGCAAAATCAAGAACATAAAAATAAGACTTAAACTCATTAAGCAACCCTTAATTACACAAATGCTGTATTTTCTCTATGAAAGCACAGAAATTCAGGTCACTGAAGTTACATCATTAGAATAATAATGGGCACACATGTTCAATAACTATACTCCATGCACAAAGATTAAGTTTATACTACCTGAAGTTGAAACCCTCCATGTTTGATTCCTGGTCTTCTCTCATGAAAGCATTCTTCCAAAATGAATGCTGCAGTAGTCCTGTCCAAGTTAATCTTGATAAAACAAATATTAAAATTCTATTTTAACATGATTTACCACAGAGAATTCCCAGGCCATTTCCCAATTATATATAACATCAGATTTCATAATTTGTAGATATCATACAAATATACCTTTGAAATTACTTTACATTTTACCATTTTATTTCAGAATTCAATTAACCTCTTAGACAACAAAGTCAGACGAAATAATTCAGAAGCTTTAAATGGTACACAATGAAACTAGGAATTACAAGTTTCAGGTTTCCCATTCCATTGAGCTTGATGGAAACATTTCAAGTGTCCCAACCAGTCTATAAATGGAGTCTAGAAACAATTTGAAATTTTAAAGTAAATATGTCAGATAATATCTACCTATAATTCTGTTACCCATTATATCCCAAGAAGAGCAAGATTATTTTAATTAGCCTGCTATTTGAGGCATTTCAGTTGGGGAACTTAACCTTTCCTATTTGGAAATAGTAATATCTATTTCTTAACTATATACAGCCTCACCTCCAATCAAAATTATATCTAGCTTGTTCACTTACACTAAAGTGACTTTAGGCTTATCTAAAACCCAGATTCAATTTCAAAGAATCAAATGTTACTACTAATTTAAACTCACTAGATTGAGAAAAGCTAAGGCTGGCTGAAATTTAAAAACAAGGAAGGAATTTTTCAAAATTTCAAATTTTTCAAAATATTTAAATAAAAATCACTGATTAAAAGTAAAACAAAAATATTAAAAGAATTCACAATTACATATAATATCCTTTTACACAAAAGGTTCTTATTTACTAGAGAAGTAAAAATAGTCATTAAAGTAAAATTTATTTTTCATCCATCAGATTGGCAAATATCTAAAAGATTAAGCAAGCCTACTACAGGTAAAGGTGGCAGGGAAGGAGCTTGCTAACATTGTTGCTGGCAGCGTAAATGTAAATGTAGCAAGGGTACCAAACTTTTAAGGCTCCCAGCCTTTGCTCAGCAATCCTGCTTTGAGAAATTTATACAAAGATCACTGCCCAAGTGAACACCTTCAAAAAACCCACAGGAGGATATATAGTCCAGCTATGGATATAATATTCTAAATCAAGAAGCATTCTAAATGTCTACTTTTTCTAATTTGTTCTAATCAGTTATACATGACACGAGCAGAATGCTCTTTGATTCACTGTACACAAATAGAGAACAATTTTTCACTTCTCTGGTTGTACATGAAGTAGGGTCACACCATTCGTGCAATCATACATGTACCTAGGGTAATGATGTCCGTCTCATTCCACCATCTTTCCTATCCCCATACCCCTCCTCCCTCCCCTCCTTTGCCTTTGCCCAATCCAAAGTTCCTCTACTTATCCCATGCCCCCCCCCCCAGTTATAGATTAGCATCCACTTATCAGAGAAAACATTTAGCCTTTAGTTTTTTGGGATTGGCGTACTTTGCTTAGCATGATATTCTCCAACTCCATCCCTAAATGTTTACTTTTATCATACATTATTGCATATACATTCTTCAACCATTTTAAATGACTAAGCAGACATATATTTATTAATGTGGGGAAAGATCCATAATATACCATGAGAGAAAATAGTTCGTTATGGAGTAGTACTATTTAAGCAAAAGAGGTATATATTAAAAACATTATATAACATAAATGTAGGCATATGCAGATATACCATCCTAAATATAGCTGTCCCCCAGGTCTTCGGGGGACTGGTTTTGGGACCACCCCCTATACCATATACCAAAATGTTAAGGATGCTCAAATTTGGGGCTGGGATTGTAGCTCAGTGGTAGAGCGCTTGCCTCGCATGCGTGAGGCCCTGGGTTCGATCCTCAGCACCACATACAAAGCAATAAAATAAAGACATTGTGTCCATCTACAACTAAAACAATATTTAAAAAAAAAAAAAAAAGATGCTCAAATTTCTTATGCAATGACATATTTGCATACCACTTACACACATCCCCTTCTATACTTTAAATCATCTCTAGATTATTTGTAATACCAAATACAAATGCTATGTACATAATTATATTGTACTGTTTAGAAACTACTCACAAGAAAAAGGTCTATACGTGGTTAATACACAATTTTTTTGGAGGAGGGGTGTACTGGGGATTGAACCCAGGGTGTTCAACCACTAAGCCACATCCCCAGCCTTTTTTATATATTTCATTCAGATACAGGGTCTGAGTTGCTTAGGGCCTTGCCAAGTTGCTAAGGCTGGCTTTGAACTTGCAATTCTCCTGCCTCAGCCTCCTGAGTCACTGAGATGTAATCCCTGTAGGCATGTGTCATGGTGCCCAACTAATACGTACACCATTTTAAATGAATATTTTCAATTTGCATTTGATTGGATATGTAGATGCAGAACCTACAGATACAGAGCACTGACTATAAATCATCTATATTTATATTCTATCAAAAATTGCCTGAAAAATTATCTATCAAAATAACACCAATCCTAAAGCATTCTAATATAAGCAAAAGAGGTTTAGTCCTTGTATAACTTATATAAGAATCTGCATCTCCTCCTACAGTGTTTCTCATACATTTGATAAAAGTAGGGAATCAATTATTTTACATGCTGTGCTTAACATTCTCCACTTTATACCCCCAAAAGAGACAGCCCAAATACTTATCTAAACCCTCCCCCTAACCTGGACTTATCAAGTGGAGGAACCACAAAAGCAGTTGCTCTTGGGCTGGGGATGTAGCTCAGTGGTACAGTGCTTGCCTAGCACACACAAGGCCCTGGGTTCCATGTTGAGCATCACATATGCGTGCACATACACTTTTTAAACTAAGGAGATCCCTTTCTCTATTTCCCACCCACTCCCAGCCTCCCTGACCCAGTACTATAACAATTTCTAACTTCTTGGCCATCACTGAAACACCAAAAATTCATCATGTGCCTATTATCCTTTTCATTGCTATCTTCATTATGATAGGATCATTATAAAAAGACATCACATTAAAATATCACTTAGTTAATAAACAGTATATTAACTCTCTTGACAGCATCATTCCTAGTTCTATAGTCTATAACACTTTTAACGTGAAATGTACAATGGAAAGAAGTGTGCTCCTTGGATTTGGGAGTAACAAGAAAATGTGTCAACTAACTAGGCAACCTTTTTATTTTTATTTGTTTTGGGGGGGGGGGTACATGGTGCTGGTGATGGAACACAGAGCCTCCTGCAAGCTAGGCAAGCACTCTACCTTTACACCCCTTGGCAACTATTTAATTCATGAAAAGAGAAACTGACTAGAAATACCTCATGATTAAAAACTCCTATAAAGTGAGAAAAATCAATTCAAGGTCAGACTTCTTAAAAACAAAGTAATTTTAACAGTTATTTGAATATTAAGATCATTATTTTAAAAGTACATAAGAAAAAAAGATTATACTATCATTTGTATTAAAAACTGTTCATACCTTTTCTGAGGGTCTTTTTGAAGTAACCCATTAAGCAAATTAATAAAATCTGAAGATGCTTTAGGAAGTGAAGAATCTATAAGCAAATTTCCAAAAAGAAAAAGTAGTAAGTAGATGAACACACAACGTTTTAATCTGACATCAGAATATTTAAAGTAATAGTAATTTAAGCATACAAAGTGTTTTTAAGAGGACAATTACAGCCTCCATTTAATGGGGCAGGATGGGGGAGGTGCACAGCATAAGTGTACCAAACTTCTCCTAGATCTCTTTCTCTCTCTCTCTCTCTCTCACACACACACACACACACACACACACCATCAATCTTAAAAACTAAGTCTTAAGTAACCTCTGAACTCTCTCTTGACCAATAATCTCAATAAGGGTCACCAGCCTGACACTTGAGCTTCTACCTTCTGCAATTAGTTAAGCCTTATTCTCTGAAGCACTCCTAACCTGACCAACCTTGCTTTATAAATGCACTATCCTTAAACTACTTGTAATGACTCCTTCATTTTGAAGTTTGTTAACAGGGAAATAATTAACATTTCAACTTTATAAAATGGCCAGTTTTATTAATCTCATAATTTTGTCTTTTTTAGTTAGATGGACATTAAACTGTGGCCAATTCATCAGTTCATGGTAAAAAGATATGACCTAACACAAGGCAATCAATTCAGATAGTACCACTGGGCACCCTGGCTCCAGTGTGATGAAGATCAACTACATAATTGAGCTTGGGCCACCTGTGATATCCTGACCTGACCCCTAACACTTTTTCAGATTTCTCTTCCCTACATGAAAACCTGTAACTTACACCAGAAAATACTGTATTTTAAAAAGTTCACCTTCTAAGAAAGACTATTTCCAAAATATCAAGATTTTTATTTTTTCCACCTAGGATAATTCTAGAAAAAATATTCTGCATTTCTATTTCCTCCATTCATTGTTTTTTTCTTTTAAATATTCAACAAATATTTGTCAAATCCTGTTTTCAAATATGTTCTAAGATCAATCTATTTAATAATGAACAGCAAATATTATAATCTATTCATGCCTTTTGTTTTTCATTTCTTAAAATTATTAATAGTAGATTGTTATGTTTGCCACATTTGTATAATTAAAATTCCAACACTTTAAATACAACTATACCTAATTTAAAAGATTTTTAAAATTTGTCAGGGTAGCATTACTATTCATCCAACTAAGGACTGATAATCACCTGGTTTGTTCTATAAAAACACTACACAGAAATAACCATATGGGATATGAATACAAACTAAGTGGTACAGACAAGAAACACATATAAGGTTTGAGTCTTAAATCTTTAAACCTGTTCTCTTATAGTAGCACAAAATTCATGTTTTTAAATGAAACTTAGTAATACTTCATTTTCAATTTTTTTTTTTTTAAATATTTATTTATTTATTTTTTAGTTGTAGGTGGACAGAATATCTTTGTTTTTATGTGGTGCTGAGGATCGAACCCAGTGCCTCACGCGTGCTAGGCGAGCACGCTGCCACTGCGCCATAACCCCAGCCCCTCATTTTCAATTTTAATATCAAAAATGGCAAAGAAAAAACTTGACTTGGGACCACTTATAAAATACTTTTGACAGTTATGCATCAATAAAATAGATTTTGGGTAAAGGTATACTCAGTATGAGGTGTAA
>PVHX01013211.1:39132-59522 GCA_004024805.1 Geosciurus inauris
GTGGCTCAAGCCTGTAATCCCAGCACTCAGGGAGGCTGAGACAGGAGAATCGCGAGTTCAAAGCCAGCCTCAGCAATGGCGAGGTGCTAAGCAACTCAGTGAGACCCTGTCTCTACATAAAACACAAAATAGGGCTGGGGATGTGGCTCAGTGGTCGAGTGCCCCTGAGTTCAATCCCCAGTACCAAAAAAAAAAAAAGGTGTAAATTAACTGCACTTATTAGAAATCTTACCTTTGGGAATAGGTGGTAAAGGATCTTCGTATAAAATCTTTTCAATTAATTCTGAAACACTTTCTGAGAAGAATGGAGGTTTTCCTGAAATCACATTAACTTGCAAAATTAAACAGTTTGCTATCACTAATTCTAAACTTATCTCAACTACAAATACTTTAGAAATGATCCAAGAGTTTCATGGGCTACTCAACAGATCTTAATTCTGTCTCAAGGTACTTTTTACAAGAATTTATACTAATAAGCAGGTTTTAAAAAATATTTTTAGTTATAGATGGACACAATACCTCTATTTTATTTATTTATTTTTATGTGGTACTGAGGATTGAACACAGTGCTTCACATGTGCATGGTGAATACTTTACCACTGAGCCACAACCCTGGCCCTAATAAGCAGCTTTTAATAGACACATTTTGATATTCCAGATTATCATCATGAACAATTACCTACATGTCAAAAAATTTCTAAGAACCTACATATACCTAGATATCAAGCAATTCAACCAAAATGGGTATATACAAAAACAGCAAAACCAATTTTTTGACATCTTATAGGTAAAATATTTGCAAACTACAGAATTAACCTGGTTTTTATTTATTTGTTGTAGTCTAACCCTGATTTTATATGAACCAGAAAGAAATCACCTGAAAACATTTCATAAAGCAGGCAGCCCAAAGACCAGAGATCACTGGTAACAGAGAAGTCAGTGCCCCTCACAACCTCTGGTGCTGTATATATAGGAGATCCTAAAAACAAAGTGTAAAGAACAACTCCATTAGGCATTTGTATTATACTACCAACCTGGAAGAGATCTAGTGAGATGGAAAAAGACAGGTGGAAAACATACATGAATACAACTTCACGTGTATTTCACCTTTTTAATTTTTTTTCAATAGTCTAGGTAGACAGATTTTTTTAAAAATTTGTTAGTGTAAATAGACACAATATCTTTATATTTTATTCATTTTTATGTGGTGCTGAGGATTGAACTCAGTGCCACCTTCACACATACTAGGCAAGCACTCTACCACTGAGCTACAACTGCAGCCCTATGGGGTTTTTCTTTGGTGGCGGGGTACCGGTATTGAACTTAGGGGCCCTCAACCACTGAGCCACATCCCCAGCCCTATCTCATATTTTATTTAGAGATGGGATCTGAGTTGCTTAGCACCTTGCCATTGCTGAGGCTGACTTTGAACTCAAGATCCTCCTGTCTCAGCCTCCCAAGCCGCTGGAATTACAGGCATGAGCCACCGTGCCTGGCTTACAGCCCCATGTTTTCTAAGACTATATTTTGCAAAAGATATATATATGAATATAAGCAGATATTGAAAATCCACCTAAGTGAGAGGTATGGAACTTCTGGTCTTTTGTGCACACACTCTCTTTTTAATAATTTATATAGTCAAAAGAAAAAAACCTTCATTATACCATTATAATTAAAATAGATTGTTTGATAGCAGCAACAACCCAAAATCCTACTGGCTTAACAATGAAGGTTTATTTGTTACTTAAACTCCTTGTCCATCACAAGTCAGTGAGTGACTCTGATCCTCATAGTCAAAGACCTAGGCTCCCTCTCAACCCATGCATTCTCAGTCATGGAGGCAAGGTAAAAGAATTAGCAAATTATGCATTGGCTCTTAAAATTCCCACCTCCAAGTGACTCATCTAGCTTCTGTTCAAACCTTGATGGCTTTGACCAGGAGGAAGATGCAGCCCTACCACATATCCAGGAGAATGGGAAACATCTGGTGAATAGCACTTATGTGTGCCACATATACTTCATACAAGTTCAAAATTACACAGAAACAGCATGTTAGAGCCTGAAAGTTCCCTATTCACTGGTGAGAGATGCTTAGAGAGGTATTCACAATCCCATAAGTCACACAGCTGGGCAGGCAGAACTACCACCACCAATACCCACAGTCTCTCCCTGGTGGGTATTCTATCCACTCCACCTCCCCAATCCCCAGTGAGGACGTTCTCACCATGAAGTAATCACCTATTATTCAGAAGCAAAATTCCACTCAGGTAAACCTTCCATCACATTCTACCTCCTCAGTCCACTATAGCCACATCAGCAGCATTGTGTTCCCAGGAGTGGTTTTACAGTTCTCCTATGGAACACTCTGAACATGCTGTCCCTCAACAAACATTATGAAGGTCCTATTTGCCTGCTCTAGATGCTGAGGAAACAAAGAAAATTGGACCCTTGGGATACCCAGGAACCCTGCACAGCACTTAATAGGTGCTTCATTAATATTTGTTAAATGTGAATGATTGTGTGTCTTTCTCCACTCGAAAAGTAAGTTTAGTGAGGGCCAAGGTTTTTGCCTGCTTATTCATATCCATATTCCTAGTACCTAGAACATGCCTAAATGTTAAATAAATGTGGAACTAAAGACATTAACAAATAAAGGAATATAAGTCCCTACATTCACAAATGGGTAAACAATTTATACATTATTATTATATTATATATATTATTTACATATATTATTACTGGGTAAATTTAATGATAAACTGCATAGAATACTATGGAAGAAAACAATCAATACTTAAATATTTGGTCCAATAAAATCCTGCCAACCCAGGGGACAAAGAAGTAAAGGAGTTGTCTGGGAAAAAGGCTGAAGGCAGGAAAGAAGAACAGGGAGGAAATAAAGGAAAAGGGGCACACGGAGCAACCTGACATGTGCAGGAAAACCATAAACATGCTGTTTTGTTGGAATGTAAAACAAAAGGTAGGGAGGGCCAGGGATGTAGTCAGTAGTAAAGGGCTGCCCTGACATACACAAGGCCCTGGGTTTGGTCCCCAGCACTGCGCCCCCCCCCATCTCAAAATAAAGGTAGGGAGTCATGGGGGATGGGGCAGTTTAGATCTTCCAAGCAGCAGACACCAAGCCTAGATCAACAGTGCAAGGAGTGTATTACAGGAAACTCCAAGAAAAAACTTAGGGGTAGGTGGTCAGACAACAGTACACGATGGACCCCTAGTGAGATACCATGTAGTCTTAGAGAGGTTCAGAAAATCATCAAGAATCCCTGAAGAAACACTGGCATCAGACCATCTCCCAGCAATAGGCCTGCCTTAGTATCCTGCCATGCTGGGTGTGGCTTCTGTGGAGCATGGTCTCAGAGCAAAAGCAGTGATGAATTTCCCCTCAAGGAACAGGAGGCCTTGGTCAATCATGTTCCCTGTAGTTGAAGAACGAGGCACACTTTCAGGGTCATCATGAGAATAGAGAAGCAAATAGGCACCAGATCTGGAAAGCCAAACTCTAACCTGCCAGTAGAAGATTCTAAACTTGAAATTCATTTCAACAATCAACTCAAATTCCCAGCTTCTCTCAATCAATTAACACTGAGCCAGTGTGGAACTGAGGGAGCCCAGCTCAACATAACCTCCTTCCCCTCTTAAACTAGGCCACTTCATTCATTCACATAACCATCTAATTCCTGAAGTTTGGGACCCATGATCAACAGGAAATTAAGTCCTAGAAGCTATGACATTACTCTCAAAGTTATACAGTGAGGAGCGAGGCAGAATGAGTGCTTTCAGAAGCTCTTTGCAATGCTACCTTTATACAGACCATCCAAGCTTTTCATTAACCATTAACATCAGCATCACTCCTAACAGATTCGTAATTGCTATACACCACTACTGACCAACTGACAAGCCCATCACAATACCCAGTCACTTGCATAGGTCAAAAGGCAAGTTGTTTATTTAATGGGCCTTGCTCATGACCACACTTAAAATGTAAATTCTCAAAAGCTCCAAAGAGAAGTGGTTTTGCTTTTTTTTTTAATATTTTTTTACTTATTGATGGACCTTTATTTTATTTATATGTGGTGCTGAGAATCAAACCCAGTGCCTCACACATGCTAGGCACGTGCTCTACCACTGAGCTACAACCCCAGTCCCGTGTTTTTGCTTTTTATCAGAGGATGGTAAGGTGAGTTGGCTATGATATGGATGGCTCACAAAGGCAAGGACTGATTTTGCCCTGCTGATTATGAAGGCATTCTCCACTGACCTGCCCCATCACAAGGACTGTGCTAACATCACTACTAGAATTTCTTGCCTACTTCTCCAAATACAACCCACTTCCACTTACTAAAGGGGAATATTTCCAACATACATTCCTGAAATATCCAGCCTTCCTTGGTTTCTATAATAAAATCTTAAGAAATAACTCAGAACTCAATATTCCAGTAATATAGCCCACAATAGTTATCTTCATAGAATGCTGGTCATTCTATGGAAAACCTCTTGAGGTACCTAAAAGCTGCCATCTTGAGTATGAAATATTACCTATATAAGACTGGCTCTAAGAGTTAAGTTTTCTTTGGTTACATTTATGGTGACTACAATTATCCTGCTATTCTCCATCCTTTTCCCTTGTCTCTTTCATTCTTAGGGCACATGGCTGCCAAGCCCAAGGATGTTGCTCTCTCGCAGTGCCCTCTTCCATCAACTGCACCCAACTAAACTGACAGCACAGCGGGTATCAGAGAGCTTCAATGTCCCCAATCTCAGGTACCTGCACATGAAATTTGAGGAGAAAAAATCTTTACCATTTCTACCAAAAGGTAGAGGAAATATCACTTCAAGGGCCGCAGATGTAAATCCCTGGTAGAGCACTTGACTAGCATGCATGAGGCCCTGCATTTCATCCCTAATGCCACAAGGAAAAAAAAATAGAAATATCACTTCAACTCTTACTTAGGTACAGTGATTTTAATACCCCAGCCTCATTTCATTGTCAAAATAACCTGCCAAGAATGTACCCCATAGAAATCTGTCTCAAATAGAGAAGATAAGTCATTTAATGATATAAAGGAATACCTACAGACCACAAGTATGTGCCAGGCACTGTTCTCAAAGAGAACAGTGCCTTTTCCAAAGGAGGAGCTGGAAAAGTCCCTCCTCTGTTCTCATGAGTGGCTAGTAACACCAGTTAGCACATAGCATTAGAGGCTTCTCACACCTGAAAATATTAGACCCAAAGGGAAATCTGTAGTCCACAGACAAAGCAATCCTCGTGTCCAGGTTTCTTCTAGTAGTTTCTATTTTCAATATGTTATTTGCTTACAACACAAGACCAATGCCATCTCCTAAATACAAGCTTTAAGTGGCCCAAAAATTAGGATCTTTAAGCTCTCCACGTCCACATACCTTTGACTCTATTTTTCATGCTTTTCTTCAGTACATTTTCCCCACTGTCACCTCCTCCTTCTTCTGCTGCCACCAAGGCAAAGAACTCTTCCAAATTTTCACCTTCCACTTTCGCCAAGCAAAAATTGCTAAACTTCAAAGTGCCAGGCCCTTCCAAGAGTATCTACAAATATTGAAATATATTTTTAGAAACATGATCAATTTCATTTGCATATCCATTAACACCTCTTACAATTGCACTACAGACTTTCAGTGTTGGCTTTCTTGCTTCGTCACAACTCAAAAATGCTAAATTTTTTAAAGAAGCTATTGAAAAATACAACATTTTAAAAACAGAATTAAATTGGCCATTCTCAGACATCATAACCACAGGGGAAACCTCAGGCTATTAGAAAATAAAGTACAATATATAGCTAGCCCTCCTTATACTCCGGTTCTGCATCGATTAATTCAACCAACTATGGATCAAAAATACTTTAAAATTTTTTACCTGTATGGTTTGGTTTTTTAATCCACATTTATTGGTGCATTACAGATGTACATAATGGTAGAATTTGTTGTTACATATTAGTGCATGCACACAATACAAGAATTTGGCCATTATCATTCCCCAGCACTTCCCCACTCCTACTCCTTCCACCTCTGGTTCCTTTCCTCTGCTGATCTCCCTTTGCTTTTGGTGAGATCTGCCCCCTCCTCACCTTTTATTTTTTCCACTCTAGCTTCCACATGAAATATATGACCCTTGACCTTCTGAGTTTGACTTATTTTGCTTAACATCATGGACTCAAGTCCATCCATTTTTCTGCAAACGACAATTTTTCTTTGTGGATGAATAAAACTTGACTGTGTACATACACCACATTTTGTTTATCCATGAACGTATCAATGAACACCTAGGCTGGTTCCATAGTCTGGCTATAGTGAATTGTGCTGCTTAACATGGGTATGCACTGTAGTATGATTATTTCTTTAGAATACTGAGGAATGGTATAGCTGGGGCATATGGTAGTATCATTCCGGGCCTTTTGAAAACCTCCATACTGATTTCCATAGTGGTTGTACTAATGTACAATCCCACCAACAGTGTAAAAGTGTTCCTTTTTCTCCAAATTCTCTCCAGCATTTTTTTTTATTCTTGGTAACTACCATTTGGACTGGTGTGATATGAAATCCCAGTGTAGTTTTGACTTGCATTTCCCTAATAGCTAATGAACACTTTTTTCATATATTTTTTAACCATTTGTACTTCTTCCTTAAAGAAGTGTCTGTTTAATTCATTTGTTCATTTATTTTCATGTTGGGCATTTTGAGTTCTTTACATATTCTGGATACTAATGTTCTGTCAGAAGAATATATACCAAAGGTTTTTCTCCCATTCTTTACATTGTTTCCTTTGCTATACAGAAACTTTTTAATTTGATGCCATCCCATTTGTTAACTCGAACTTTTCAATTTGATGCCATCCCATTTATTAACTTGGCATTGTTTCCTGAGCTTTGGATGTCCTATTGAGAAAGTCCTTCCCTGTGCTATACATTGGAGTGTTAACTTTGTTTTCCTGTACAAGTTGCATAGTTTCTAGTCTAATTTCTAGGACTTGGATTTTTTTATGTTGACTTTTGTGCATAGTGAGATATAAGGGTCCAGTCTCATTCTTCTACACATAGCCTTTTTAACAAATGGTGCTGAGAAAACTGGTTATCTTTTGTCCAATGTGTATTTTGGGCATCTTTGTCAAAGATCAAATGACTAAATATGTGGGTTTGTCTGTCTTTTATTCTGTACACTGGCCTACGTGTCTGCTTTTATGCCAGTGCCATGCATTTTTTTATTACTATAGGTCTGTAGTATAATTTTCAAGTCAGATATTGTGATAGCTCAGATTGCTTTTTTGGCTTAGAATTGCTTTGACTATTCGAGGTCTTATTTTTCCAAATGAATCTTAGGACTGTTTTTTTCTAGTTCTATGAAGAATGTTATTGGTATTTTGATGGAGAGTGCATTGAATCTGTATATTGCTTTTGGTGTATGGCCCTTTTAACAATATTAACTCTGCCTGTCCATGAGCATGGAAAGACTTTATCTTCATGTATCTTCAATTTCTTGCTTCAATGTCCTAGTTTACACTGTAGAGGTCTTTCACCTCCTTGGTTAGATTTATTCCTAGGGGTTTTTTTTTTTTTTTAAGGCTATTGTGAATGGAATTATTTTCTTGAATTCTCAGCATAATTCATCATTGGTATATAGGAAAGCTATTGATTTTCATGTCAATTCTGTAACCTGCCACTTTGCTAAATTTGTTAGCTCTAGCAGTCTTTTGGTGTTCTTTGAATCTTCTAAATATAGGATCATATCACCTGTAAACAGTGATAATTTAACTCTTTTTCCTATTGTTATCCCTTTTATTGCCTTTTCTTGCCTAATTGCCCTGGCTAGAATTTCTTGCACTATTTAAATAGGAGTAATAATAATGGACATCCTTGTCTTGTTCAAGATTTCAAAGAAAATGTTTTTGGTTTTTCCTCATTTAAGGTTGGCTTTAGGTTTTACATTTATAACCTTTGTAATGTTGGAGGTTTTAAGGTTTAATGTTTGAAGGTTGAATTTTGTTAGTGGCTTTCTCTGCATCTATTTAGATGGCTGATTTTTGTCCTTAATTCTATACATGATGAATTACATTTATTAGTTTGTGTATGTTGAACCATCATTGCATCTCTTGAATAAAAGCCCTCCAAGCTTTTAGAGTTTGTGCTCAGAAACCGGAAATGATTCTATTGGCTTGCCTCTATGACCTATTTCTCTTGATACTTTTAAAATTCTATCTTTGTTCTATGTATTAGATATTTTAATTATAATGTGTCATGGAGAAGTTCCTTGGTGTTCTTATATGTTTGGGGTTCTGAGTGCCTCCTATATCTGGATGTTCCTCTCATTCTCAAAATTTGAAAATTTTTTCTGTTACTTTCCTGAAGAGGTTATCCATTCCATTAACCTTGCATCTCACAAACCTCAATGCCAATGATCCTTAAATTTGATCTCAGTGTTGTCCCAGAGTTATTGTATGTTCTAATCATGGTTACTTTTTTTCTTTAATGCTAATGTTCAAGGCTGGCCAATATATCTTCCAGCTCTGAGATTCTGTCTTCAGCATAGTCTAATCCATTAGACTTCCAAATGAACATTTTATTATCTCTTTCATTTTCAAGATCTGCTTGGTTCTTTTTCAATATTTCTCCTTATTGAATTTCTCATTCATACTACATTCAGGTTTTTCTGGATTCTCTTGGACTTCCTTGATCATTTTTATAATCATTCTTTGGAATTCTTTATTTGGTACTTCATCCACTTCAGGATCTTTGGGGTCAGTTGCTGGTGAATTATGAAGTTTGGGAGGTGTCATTTTTTTTTCCATATTTCTTATATTTTAGTTTTATGCATCTGTTGGGATAGATTTCCCTTCCACTCATGTGTGGGCCTTTTTAGGGCACTTCTCTTGTCAAAGTGGCCTATAAGTTTCAAGATTGAAACCCCATTGTAGGTGTGGTATCCACAGTCTTTGTTAATTCTGTTTTTGCTGTGGCTGTGGATATCCATGAGAGGGACACAAGGACTCACCCTTAGCCATTGTAACCTTTCCTCTTAAAACTGCCTCCACAGTGTCCCAGAGGATCTGGTATGTTGTATCACTATTTTTATTTGGGTCTAAGACTTTAGTTCCACCTGATTCCTTTATCACCCATTCATCATTCAAAATAATATAGTTCAATATTTGAACAAGAAGAAATATTTGGGGCATGGTCATTGGTTAGGGTTTTTATCACTTCTATTCTTTGTATTAAAATTTAACTGAAGTTTGAATAATATTAATTTGTGTATTGAGCAAGGTACACTGTCTTGATTGTGTTTAGTTTAGCAGCAGAGTCTCTACCTTGTAAACTTTCAATATCCCTAAAGATCCCAGCACTTCACAGAATAGGGGGAAACAAACAATAGTAACAACCAACGCAAACAATATACAGCATTAAAATACCTGGTTCCTACTATGACATCTACAACATTAATTACCACAACAAACAGGAATGGTGGGGTCAGCAGGTGCCAAAAGCAAAAATAAACATCCACAAACTACATCTAGCATTAAAGCAAACAGCAGGTATCCACTATGTCATCCACAAGTAATAATTCCAACAACATGAATGGTAAGGGCAGGAGTTATATAAGACAATTCTATGAGATGAGAAAAAATAGTTTATCAAGAGAAAATGTGATTAGAAGGTAGATTTTAAGATGTTCAAAAAGCAAACAATGCAGAAGAGATGTAGCAGGTAATTTTTATTACAAAGTCGGGGAGCGGGGAGAGTAGGAAAAACAAAGGGAAAGAGAAACAAGAGAATTTGGCTGTTAGAGAAAAAACAAACCAAAAACCCTAACCCTCAAAAGACAAGGCAAGAAAAAATAAATACATTTTTGAAAAATGCTAAAAATAAGCAAAAAAATGAATATGCATATATGTCCATGAATCAATCAGAACAATAAGATCAAAAACAAAAAATGATTCTTAATGAAAAATGAAGAAATCATCTCCAACGAAGTGGTCAAAATAGTCAGTGAAAATGGATGGTCAATGCCTATGCCCAACTGTCCTTATTTCTTCTTGGTTGAGAGCAAGGTTTGGGGGTTGTTGACCTCTTCCTCTTTTTGTGTTGTTCACCAAGCTGCCAGGTAGAGTGGTGTAAGACACCAGCTGGTTGAAGCAGCTCTCAGTTTCTCCTCACCAGTATAAGGTAGGATGGAGTGTTCAGAAGCACTGTCAATTAGAGTTTTGTCTACATGAACAGACTGATGCACACTCAGAATGAGGCAGCTGCAGCATTCTACATGGGCAGTTCCAGCAGCTGGGGATTAGGTCTAATTAGACCTTAGGGGCTTTTCTGAATGGTATCTGCTTTGGAGAGATCAGACCAACATACCCCGTAGGGCCCAGAAGATGCTGATCTCTGCTAAGAGTCTCCCAAAAATTCCACTTGTGGGGCAACAGAGCTGCTGCCCATGAACAGAGACTTCCCAGGCTTAGTCCCTAAGCATATTCACTCATTTGATCAGATTCCCAACCCTCTTCAGGTGGTCACATGAGCTGCCAGTCTCAAAGGAAAAGTGAATTGGACTCCCCTTCATTTCTCTGATTTGAATACTCTTGAGTACAGATCTTCTGTGCATTTTTCATTCACTTCTGCCAGGGACACCCCCAACCACTTGCCATGAGAGTACGGCACTGTTTGCTATGATCTCCTGAGCTCTGCAGCAGAGAGCTGCAGAGTGGCCAACTCAAGATGGCTCCAGTCTCATCTCTCCATGGCCAGTTGAGAAACAGAGAACACTTTTCAAACACCAGTGTATGGTACAGCCTCTGGATCAGCTAAGTTCAGCCTGCTTTTCTGATCTCAGGTTTTTTTGTGCCGAATCTCTTCACTGTGTTTGTCTGCTATCCCACCCTTCTGTGGTGAGCCAGCACCAATGCTGCAAACAGCTTGGCTCTAATGTACCTTCTTTGTTCTACACACCTGAATTTCTGAACCTCCAAGACACTCTTGCTGTACAATATTGAATTTTAGTAAAAATCCCTCTTTCACTTACCTCACTGTGAAGCAATACTCTCCTTTCTTGAATCCAGAGCCACAGAGCAACTAGGAATACAGTCTTCCTCTAATCTTTTTTTTTTTTTGGGGGGGGAGGTAGGGGCAGAGGTACCGGGAATTGAACTCAGGGGCACTCAACCACTGAGCCACATTCCCAGTCCTATTTTGTGTTTTATGTAGAGACAGTGTCTCACTGAGTTGCTTAGCACCTCTCCATTGCTGAGGCTGGCTTTAAACTCGCAATCTTCCTGTCTCAGCCTCCCGAGCTGCTGGGATTACAGGCATGCGCCACCACAACTGGCTAATCTACCAGCTTGAATCCGTCTATGATTTGGATCTTTAATGTCTCCCAAAAGCTCATGTGTTGAAGTCATGTTCCCCAGTGCAGTTTTCATAGGTGGGCCTTTGGGAACTGAGTGGATGAGACTCTGATCTCACGAATGGATCAATCCATTTATGGATTCATAGTTTAATGGGTTATTGGGAGATGGTGGAAACTTTAGGAGGTGGGGCCTACCTTGAGGAAGTAAGTCACTGAAGGTGCTCCCTTAAGGGTGTATTTTACCCCTAACCCCTTACTCTCTTTGCTGCCTAGCTACCATGAAGTGAGGCGTTTTGCTTTACCACATGCTTCATACCACAATGTTCTGGCTCACCACAGGTCCAGAAACAATACAGCCAAGTGGTCATAGATTGATACCTCTGCAACTGAACCAAAATAAAGCTTTCCTCCTTTTGAATTGTTTATCTTAGGTATTATATCACAGCAACAGAAAGTGGACTAATACAGTCCATACTAAACCTATACAGCTTTTTTCTTGTCATCATTCCTTAAAAGTAGTGTAACAACTATTTACATAGCATAGCACTTATATTGTATTGTAAGTAATCTAGATATTTAAAATATGCAGAAGAATATAGCTTATGTGAAGATACTGTAACATCTTATATAAGGAACTTAGCATCTTGGGATTTTGGTATCCATGGGGTATCCTGGAACTAATTCCCCTGTGGATATCTAGGAATGACTATAACAATCTGTACTTACCAAACCTCAGTGACATTTAAAAAAGGATTGGAAAATCCATCAGCCTGAGATGTTTTTATTCAAGATACAATATAATACAAGATAAAAACCAGAATTCTAGATTTAGAGAACTAGACTTGAGCCCAACACTTACTTGCTATCCAATACTTCATGTGTAAAATGTAAAACACCTAACTCTTCAGACTACTGTAAGGGCTAATTGAACTTATACAAGCAAAGGGCTAATAGCTATGACTGGCATGTGATAAGTACTCAGGTTTACTTATATAAATTGTGAATAGATGTTATCTTTTGTTTATAGAAACATGCTAGAAAGTGACATGGTTTCCTCTAGAGTCATTAAGAATATTTCTAGGCAGTTGCAAAATGGATTGGGTCACTTCTTTTTTTAAAAGTAATTTGGGGCTAGGGTTGTGGCTCAGTGGTAGAGCGCTTGCCTAGCATGTATGAGGCTCTAGGTTCGATTCTCAGTACCACATATAAATAAATAAAATAAAGGCCCATTAACAAAAATGTTTTTTAAAAAGTAACTTGAACTCATAACTTCTAGTCATAAGGTGTCTATTAGTCTACAAAAGTGGTTTTTAGACTTCAAGCATCAGAATCCTCTGAGAACTTGTTAAAGTACAGATTATTAGCCATTCCCCAAAAAGTTCTGATTCTTCAAGCCCAGGGTAGAGCCCAAGAACCTGCATCTCTAACAAGTCCCAGATAATATATACTGCTGGTTAAAGAAACACACTTTGAGAACCACTGGCAAACTACAGAGTCTTTGTCCTGATTACTAAATTCTAGTATTATTATCTACAACAATACAAAGAGTATGGCCCTGTTCCAATAAAACTTTATCACGAGAATCCTGCCCTGTAGGAGCACTCTCCATATCTTCAATCCCTCCCTTCCATCTTTCCCCATTCTATGCTAATGGACTGTGCTCTTGACAGACAACACCTCATTGTTTGTAACTTTGGCCCATGATTGGTCCAGGAGTGTATATAAAGCTTCTGTACTTTCTGGAATAAACAGTGTTTCTGCATCTTGCTCCAGCAGAACTGTTTACCTACCCTAGAGTCTGGGTGGAATGACTCCACGGACCGGCACCCCAAAACCTCCTCCTGTGAGACCCCACTTCGTCCCCCAAGGACCTCCTTTTCTTGTCTCTTGGGACCCCAACTCACCGAGTGGACCCATGAGGCACGACTTAAAACAAAACTGCCCAACCTTTACCAACTCTTACTCTAGAGTACAAGTTACATAACAAATAAGAATGAATTTCTTAGATCACCACAGATGACAAAACTCATTAAACCCCCATTCTCTGGTCCAAATCCAGCCACTGCCTGTTTTTGCACAGCTATAAACTAAGTAGTTTTACATTTCCAAATGGATGAGAAAAAAAAAAAGAATATTTGACATGTGCAAATTCTATGAAATTCAAATTTCAGAGTCTCTAAATACAGTTATTTAAACACAGCCACACCCATGCATTTGCACACTGTCTATAGCTGTTTTCAAGCACTACAGTGACAGTTGGGTGGCTGCAAGCTTGGGGTAAGCATAGAGAATAATTCAAACTAGAACTTCTATGCATGTTAGAGTTTTATGAAGTTTTCTTTTTCAGATTTAATTATCTTATACAGATGGCCTACTAAAATAAAACTAAAAATGAAATATTCAGTTTTTCACTTCATTAGCATAAAGAAAACCTCAGACTTGTAAATATGTGCAATTCCTTCAGACCTATACTCATAAAATAGTAATAGATGCCATTGATTTTCAGCACACTACCTACCAGAAAGCACCCTAGAAGCTTAACCTAGATATAGTACATAATCCTCTTAACCACCCTGAAAATATTTATCTATGTATCACAAAGAAGGAAACTAAGCAAAGAGAAGCAGGGTGATTTGTCCAGGATCACATAGCTTCTGTGTGTCAAATTTGACAGCAACTCAAACTAAGCAGGTTTCATGATTCTCACATTGAAACATATTTAGTTATGGGAATCAATTTTACGAAGAAAGAAAATATTTGATCCATGATATAAGGAATCATCTACATACTGTGAGAATGCCACTGCCAAACTAAAATAATGGTTCATAAATGTGTACTATGATTTAAGAGCTAAAAGTCTTATAGACCTATTGGGGTCATCATTCACCATATACCTCAGAAGCAATAAGCACTTAATCAAAGAGCTCTGAAAGGAGGAGAGGCTTTACATTCCAAAAACTAAATAGGCAGCTGAAATGTAGTACTGCATATTTCCTTTCATTAAAAAAAAATAACACCTTTGAGGGCTGGGATTTTAGCTCAGTGGTAGAGCGCTTGCCTTGCATGCGGGAGGCACTGGGTTCGATCCTCAGCACCACATAAAAATAAATAAATAAATAAAACAAAGATATTTGTGTTCATCTACAACTAAAAAAAATAACACCTTTGAAAAAAGCACTCTAAATTGAGACATAAGTCATTAGGAAATCAAAACTCATAAATTACCTTCCCAGGAGAAATGTCACAAAAGAGAATGCCAAGTTTATGAAGATGATGTAATCCAGTAATCAGGTCAATCCCAAACTCTCTTACGACATCTTCTGGGAGGTTTTCATCTTGAGCAATAACTGTTTCTAAGGAACCACCTGCAAGAAGTTGATTAAAATCACCCATTTTAACCCACCAATATCTCAAAGTCTGAGAGGTTCAATACTGGGTGACAGTGAACATTAAAACAGTAAACCCTGACAGACTAATTGTGGACATAGTGGTTTTGCACTGAAAATAAAGTCTGTGACCATACACTAGAGTCAGTCCCAGGGCACCTGGAAGAATGGTACCCTCCCTTAATGTGGCCGTCGCAATCCTTACTGTGCACCATTGAGGCAAAAAGCCAAAGACAAGCACATTGTAAATTCCATTCTTCTATCCTTCAAAGGTGCCAGTACTGCCTCTTACCATCAAAGTGCCAGGAGCAAACTTTTTTTTATATATATATTTTTTAGTTGTCAATGGACCTTTATTTTTTATTTATTTATTTATATGTGGTGCTAAGAATCAAACCCAGTGCCTCACGCATGCTAGGCAAGCGCTCTACCACTGAGCCACACCCCAACCCCCCAGGAGCAAACTTTTAATTAAAGCATCAAGATTATAACAGGAGCCAAGTTCTGAAAAAGGAACGTCTCAGTTGATATGTGAAAGTTAAATTAGAATGATTGATACAAGGAAAAAGTATTCTGGGTTTTTTAATTTTCTTTTGGTGGGTGAGGAACTAATCCCAACATGGGTATAAATTAAGATAGGATCTGGGCGTGGTGGCGCATGCTTGTAATCCCAGCACTTTGGGAGGCTGAGACAAGAGAATTGCAAGTTCAAAGCCAGCCTCAGCAAGCGCAAGGTGCTAAGCAACTCAGTGAGACCCTGTCTCTACATAAAACACAAAATAGGGCTGGGGATATGGCTCAGTGGTCGAGAACTCCCGAGTTCAATCCCTGGTATCAAAAAGGAAAAAGGATATTACACCTGGTCAGGGGTCAGAAAAACAGCTGAAGCCAAAATAATACTAAGGGTATCCCCTGATCACCTTGCCAGTGTGTATATTTATGAAAGTAATCCCACAATGAACCCCTCATACTGATTCAGAAAAATAAAATACAAATTATTAAACCAAATTACTCCTTTTAGGGCTAAGTTTTATAAATTCTGACTGTTAGCAGGCAAAATTCATAATGCAAAGTATCACATTACATCAATATTTAATGATCCTTTATTAATCAAGGTATAAAGTACACTAATGATTATGCTTATTACTTTTTTCCCTGTTAAACTCAAAATGTTGAGGCTAAAAGCCCAGATAAAATGTGTTCATTCACCTTTCCCCCTGTATGTAGTCCTAGAACGTTGTATAAACAGCTACAATATCTCCATTGTCAAGGAGTAGTAATAGTTGGTTCATCTTTATACTTTTCCCACATTGCTTCAGTTTTTATGAAGTCCAAGTATCCTTTCATAAAACCAAAGGATAATTGTCTTGTAAATGTATTAGCTAATTAAAACCTAGTTAACATCTAGTGTTTATTTTTATTTATTGGAAAAACTTGCTTGACAAGTTAATCATCACTTTGAAATAAATATTTGAAATATTTGTTAAGTTTCTATGTAGGTGATTTAATAACAAAGTTAACTCCAAGTGAACTTTTATATAATCCTTCCTTTTACCAAACATCTTTAATCTTTTGCCTTTCCCTAATATCCACCACGCAATAGCTTTTCAAACTGACATAATAAATAATTTTTAAAAAGTAACAGGGGGGGGCTGGGATTATGGCTCAGTGGTAGAGTGCCCGCCTAGCATGCATAAGGCACTGGGTTCAATCCTCAGCACCACATAAAAATAAAATAAAGATATTCTGTCACCTACAACTAAAAAATAAACAAAAAAAAAAAAAGTAACAGGGGCTGGGGATATAGCTCAGTGGTAGTGCATGAGGCTAAGTTCCAATCCCAGTATCACCAATTTTTTTTAAACACTTAATTTTTAGTTGTAGGTGGACAGAATATCTTTATTTCTATTTTTTTATGTGGTGCTGAGGATTGGACCCAGTGCCTCACACATGCTAGGCGAGCACACTACCACTGCGCCATAACCCCAGCCCACCAATTTTTTTTAAAGGCAAGTACAAACGTATACTACATGTTTCAATACTACATCAGATGGCTACTTCAGAGTATGCCCTACAGCCTTACCTGTGCAGAGTTCCACCACCAGCCAGAGGTGATTGCTGGTTTCATACCATTCGTGAAAAGTTACAATATTCTTGTGTTTAATTTCATGGGTGAGACGGACCTATAAAAACACACAGAATTCACTCTTTAAAAAGTTCTTAAACTCTCACATCTACGAAACACCTAACTATGTAATTGGGACATGGATAAGAAAATAGTGGAATTTACTTACAGACATTAGAAATAATGGTTACGAAGGCCAGTCACATGGAAAAACGCTAACAGTGTACAATCTTAAAAAACATGCATCTGTGTAAATACAGATTATATAAGGTTTGTAGTCAATGACCAGAAGGTGTACACTAAAATAGCTGCTGTTGTTGGTAGAAATAGAGATGCTCCTTGACTTATGAGGTTATAGTCCAATAAATCCATCCTAAATTGGAAATAACCTAAGTTGAAAATGTATTTAATAGATCTAAACTACTGAACATCATAGCTTAGCCTCATCTACCTTACAGGTGATCAGAACACAAAGCCTAGTTTGACTGTTGCATCCCAGAGTATAGACATGATAAAATACAAAAAAAAACACCACCACCACCACACAGCAGTGCTGGGTGGTGGTGCTTGCCTGTAAAGTACAAGTATCCTTTTCATAAAGGTGTTTGCCTATAATCTCAGCCACTTGGGAGGCTGAGGCAAGGAGATCTCAAATTCAAGGCCAGCCTGAGCAACATCATAATACCCCATCTCAAAAAAAAAAAAGAAAAGACAAAAACAGTGATTGTTTTCAGTGCTGCTTTTTTCTTCTATCCATTTATCCATATTGTCCGAATTTTCCATAATAAGTATACATTACTTTTATAACATTTAAAAGAACTCTCAGAGGGATCCTACAATCATCTTTTTCAAAAAATTCTTAGTGAATCCTAATATCAATCTGCCCAGACTATTAAAAAAAATAACAACAAACACAGTGATCTTAAAAGTGTATATCTTTATTTGACCTTAAGAATACTTGTGCACTAAAAATAAGAAAAAAGATGCAAAAGCCTGCTAATTAAAAAATATTAAGTTGCTTCAGGGGTTTTGCTTTCTTTAAAATTCCACTAAATATGAAAACTAAAATCACAAAGCTATGTACATTAGAAGCAAAACACCAAGACTTTAAGCATTAAGCTGGGCGTGGTGGTGCACGCCTATAATCCCAGCACTTTGGGAGGCTGAGACAGAATTGCGAGTTCAAAGCCAGCCTCACCAACAGGGAGGTGCTAAGCAACTCAGTGAGACCCTGTATCTACACAAAACACAAAACAGGGCTGGGGATGTGGCTCAGTAGTCACGTACCCCTGAATTCAATCCCTGGTACCAAAAAAAGAAAAGACTTAGAATTAAATCTTTTTAAAAAGTGGATTATAAACCAGGTATGGTGGTACGTGCCCAGTGACTCTGGAGGCAGGAAGATCACAAATTCAAAGCTAGCCTCAGCAACTTAGCAAGGCCCTATCTCAAAATAGAAAATAAAAAGGGCTGGGGATATAGCTTAGCGATTAAGCATCCCAGAGTTCAATCCCCAGGATTGAAAATAATCTACCAAAAAGGTGGATTATGTAAATACAAAATAGAACAATGGCTAAACAGAAGTGGGAGGGGGAGAGAACTGAGGAGATGACAGTCAAAAAGTACAAAGTTGTAGTTATACAAGATGAGTAAGTCTAAAGATGTAAAGTACAACATAAGGACTGTAGGTAATACTGTATTTGTACTGGAAATTATCCAAGAGATTAGATCTTAGGTGCTACACACATGTACACAAGTTTACTATATAAAATTACAGTTATGTTAACTTGCTTACCTGTAGTAATCATTTCACAATGTAGATGTAAGTGAAAATATGTTGTATATTTTAAATTTATACAATTTTTAAAAGTCTTTGAAAAGACCTAGAATGGCTGACAACTATGAAAGTGTCTCAGATCCTTATTTTAAAAAATCACAAATCCTATTGTCACTTAATTTAGAAATAGAGCTTTTTAAAAATGGAATATGTAGTACACTCTCAGAACTAGATATGCTCATACAATTGGAGGAAAAGGGACCCACATGACTTAGAAAACAGACAAGGAGAAAAACAAAAATCAGAGTGATCAAGAAAGAATTTAAGGACTAAAACCATAAAATTAAAAAGACCACCAAGGAATGGTGAATGCATGTGGGGAGCATGTTTAAGGATGCCCACTGATTCAGGCACAGGAACACAGAGGTCCTGATGGAAAAAGAGGTGAAATTCCCAGAGATTCACCAACAGAATTCAGGATTCAGCATACCCTCTGACATCTCCAGTATTCAACATCCACCCAGTACCTACTCTTTCGGTGCTCATTACTGGACCACATCATCTCTGGCAACCTTGCCCCCTTCCCCTACATCAACCACCCGTCCATAAGTTACTCTGTAGACCTATACTATACAATATAGGAGCTGCCTGCCATACAGGGCAATTGAGAAGCAGCCAATATGAACAGATAGGCTGTAAGTGTGACATATACACCAGATTTTGAAGACTTAAGACCTGAATAAATGGAAATGACCTCATTAATTTTTTTTAAAGATTACATGTTGGAATAATGCACTATATTTATTGGGTTACAATACATTAAAGTTCATTTCACTGCTGTGTGTATGTTGCTGGGGATCAAATCTCAGACCCAGAGCCTTGCACATGCAAGGCAGGTGCTCTACCATTTTTCCTTTTTCAATGTGACTACTAGGAAACTTACAATTAGATTTTTGGCCCCCTAGTTTTTTCTAATAATCATGACCTCCAAAATCTTCCACACATCCTAACCTGTGAGCACACTCATTGCCCACTCCCTTGTCCTAGCATCCCAATTCCAGCTAAATTCAACCTTCCACAACTCTGCATATACTCATGCAGCTGAAGTAAATACAAACCACCAAGTGACCCACTTTATATTTCTGGTCACAATCTCAAAAGGCCTCAGATTACCTGCCCTTCAAGAAGCTATTCTCACCTCCTCTTTCCTCAAAGCTCTAACACTGCTTTCCCCTCCTCCCATCTCTTAACTGAGGACTGCTAATTTCAGAGACAGCAAAATCCCTCAGGACTTTCTTTTGCTCCTGACACCAGATCTATCAAGCAGCATCCTATCTCTACCCTGGCCTTCTCTCAAATGTCCACCCTGCTTTCAAAAGCCAACACTTCCTCAGGTATACAAGATTCCATCCTCTCTTAAACTTCACTTTGACGGCCATCTCCTCCCTATCCTACATTAATTGTCCTTTCTACTGGCTCATTCCCTGCAATTATCTCTGAGGAGAGGCTCCTAGTGGCTTACCTAATACCCACCTCACCTTAATACAGAATTCCGGTATTGCCAAAGACAGCCTCATGCCTGGCCAGAAAAATACTTCCTCTGTACCACCTCCTCCTCCTACCCCCTAAGTGAGGGGTTAGGGGAAGGGCACCAAGACGTTAATCAAATCACTGGCTGAGGTTTCCTACAAAATTTTTTTAAAATATTTTTTTAGTTGTAGAT
>PVHX01013212.1:0-25767 GCA_004024805.1 Geosciurus inauris
TAATAAAATATTAGCAAACCATCTTCAACAACATATTAAGAAGATTGTACACCAAGAAGAAGTTGGTTTTATTCCAGAGATGCAAAGGTATACACAAATCAATAAACATAATTCACCACATCAACAGAATTAAGGACAAAAATGACTTAGTAATCTCAATAGATGCAGAGAAAGCCTTCAACAAAATTCAACACCCATTCATCATAAAAACACTGAAGAAACTAGGAATAGAAGGAACCTACCTGAAAAACCCAAAGTCAACCTCATTGTAAAGGGGGAAAAACTGAAAGCATTTACTGTAAAGTCTGGAACAAGACAAGAATGTGCACACTCATCATTCCTATTTAATATAGTGCTAGAAATTCTAGCAGATCAATTGGGCAAGAAAAGGAAATAAAAGGAACAAAAATAGGAAAGGAAGAAGTTAAATTATAACTGCCCACAGATGATATAATCCTATACCTAGAAAATCCAAAAGACTAATAAACATATTTGGCTAATTAGCAGGTTACAAAATCAACATACAAAAATCAGTAGCTTTCCTATATACTAACAACGAATCTGCTGAGAAGGAAATCAGGAAAACAACTCCATTCACAATAGCCTCAAAAAATAAATAAATAAAATACCTAGGAATAAATCTAACCAAGAAGGTGAAAGACCTCTATGATGAAAACTATAGAACATTGAAGAAAGAAATTGAAGACCTCAGAAGACGGAAAGACCTCCCATGTTCATGGATAGGCAGAAATAATATTGTTAAAATAGCTATACTAAGAAAGTGGAATGAGATGGACTCATTACCCTAGACACATATATGATTGCACGCATGGTGTGACTCTATGTACAACTAGAGAAGTGAAAAACTGCTCCATTTGTGTACAATAAATTGAAAAGCTTTCTTCTGACACGTATAACTAATAAAAAAATAAAAATAAAAATAATTTTAAAAATTAAAGAAAAAGAAAATGTAATATAAAAATTTGTATTGATTTAGGATTAGGGTAAAAAAAATAACTGTACCACCAATAACAATAGACAGATTCAATGCAATCCTCATCAAAATACCAATGATGTTCTTCACAGAACAAGAAAAAAACAGTCCTAAAATTATTTGGAAGAATAAAAGACCCAGAATAGCCAAAGTAATTCTAAGCCAAAAAAGCAATACTGGAGGCATCACAATTCCTCATGTCAAATTATACTACAGAGACATAGTAACAAAAACTTCATGGTACTGGCATAAAAACAGACACATAGATCAACGATACTGAACAGAAGACACAGAGAAACCCACACATCTAAAGTCCTCTGATCCC
This sequence comes from Geosciurus inauris, assembly GCA_004024805.1. NCBI lineage: Eukaryota > Metazoa > Chordata > Mammalia > Rodentia > Sciuridae > Geosciurus > Geosciurus inauris. Next base: position 1,320 of record PVHX01013212.1, read on the forward strand.
TGACAAAGTTGTCAAACACATACATTAGAGAAAAGACAGCCTTTTTAATAAACAGTGCTGGGAAACCTGGTTATCTATATGTAGAAGAATAAAATTAACCCTTATTTCTTACCCTGCACAAAAATGAACTCAAAATGGATCAAAGACCTACTAAGTAGACCTGAAACTATGCAACTTCTAGAACAAAGCACAGGGTCAACCCTCTGGCATATAGGCACAGGCAACGACTTTAAAATATATATATATACATATATTATTTTAGATGTTGATGGACCTTTATTTTATTCATTTATTTATATGTAGTGCTGAGAATCAAACCCAGTGCTTCACACATGCTAGGCAAGTGCTCTACCACTGAGCCACAACTCCAGGCCCAGGCAACAACTTTTAATTGGGCCTCTAAAGATCAGGAAATAATGCCAAAAGTTAATAAATGGGACAGCATCAAATTAAAAGGCTTCCACACAGCAAAGAAAACAATTAGGAATATGAAGAAAGAACCTAGAGAACGGCAGAAAATTTTCACTAGCTATTCTTCTAACAGAAGATTAATATGTAGAATGTATAAAGAACTCAAACAACTTTACACCAAAATATCAAGTAACCCAATTAATAAATAGGCAAATGAGTTGAAGACAATTATCAAAAAAAAAAAAATACAAATGGCCAACAAATAAATGAAAAAAATCTTCAACATCATTAGAAATTAGGGAAATGCAAATCAATACTTCTCTGAGGTTTCATCTCATACCAATCAGAATGGCAGTCATCAATAATACAAATAATAATAAATACTGGAGAGGATGTGGGGAAAAAGGAACACTGTTGATTGGACTATAAATTAGTACTATGCAAATCAGTATGGAGGCTCCTCAAAGACTAGGTATGGAACCACTATATGACCCAGCCATTATCACTCCTCCATATTTATCCTGAAGAATTAAAGTGATCATACTTAGCCGGGCGCGGTGGCGCAAGCCTGTAATCCCAGCACCTAGGGAGGCTGAGACAGGAGAATCACGAGTTCAAAGCCAGCCTCAACAACAGCAAGGCGCTAAGCAACTCAGTGAGACCCTGTCCCTACATGAAACACAAAATAGGCTGTGGCTCAGTGGTCGAGTACCCCCAAGTTCGATCTCTAGTACCAAAGGAAAAATAAAAAAAAGATTAAAGTGATCATACTTAGTGATACATGCATACCCATGTTTATAGCAACACGACTCATGATAGCCAAACTATGGATCCAGCCTAGGTGTCCATCCATGGATGAATGGACAAAGAACATGTGGTATATATACCCAATGAAATTTTACTCAGCCGTAAGGAAAAATAAAATCACGTCATTTGCAGGAAAATGGATAAAACTAGAGACCATTATGTTAAGTGAAATAAGTCAAACTCAGAAGGTCAAAGTTCATATGTTTTCTCTCCTTTGTGGAAGCTAGAGAAGAAAAAGGAAAGAAAGGTAGGGGCAGATCTCATGAAAATCAAAGGGAGATCAGTAGAGGAAAGAGACCAAGGAGTGGAAGGTCAGCGAGGGACTAGAAAAGTCCTGGGGAGTTGTATTGGCCAGATTGTATTATTATGGCATGTGCGTGTAAGAATATGTAACAATAAACCTCAGCATTATGTGCAGCTATAAAAATATAAAGTAAAAAATAAATACCCAACATTGGGTTGAGGTAGAACTATAAAATTTGACCATTTAGATGATCAAATCTGATTTACCAGATCTTACATTGGAGATGACAGACAAAAGTTTAGGTAGAAATAGTGTTTTATGTTTTTTTTTTAAATATTTTTTCGTTGTAGATGGACACAATACCTTTTATTTTATTTATTTTTATGTGATGCTGAGGATCAAACCCAGTGCTTCACACGTGTGCTTTGAGCACTCTACCACTAAGCCACAAACCCAGCCCTCTTCTGTTTCATTTTAACTACATATACAGACACACACATGCTAGTATTTTACTTACTCTTGTTATATTTTATACATGTAAATTATTTTACAGATGCAAATTTCCTTAGCAGTAATAGATTTAGCCACAAAGCCAATAAACCTTAAATTTCAGTGCTCCTCATTAACTTGGGCCCCTTCTAAAAATGAATCTAATTTTGTCCATTATTTTTAAGAGGGTGTCCCCCCAAAATGTATGCAACTTATGCCCCATAAAATCTGGATTGGCCCATGTCTTTAAAATATTGATTGTATTGGCTGATTCAAGATCAGGTTGGGAGTTTCAAGAACTCAGGTCCAAACAGCAGCCCTGGCTTTCCTGAGCCCCAAGCACTGGATTACAAGTTAAAGAGTTGCAGCTGTAACATTTAAAGAAAGAAAAAAGAGCCACTTTTGCTTTCCTCTTCTTTGCTACTGGAGAGGATAAATCAGGACTCTTAGGAAAACATAAAAGGAAATGAAGAACCATAATTTAGCAAGTGAATATGGAAGTAATTGCTCATAGGCCCCCAAAACTGTGTAAAAAATATACTTTATAATCTTATTTGACTTGTAATTTATACAGATCTTTAGTAAATCCTGATTAGAAATGTTACAGACAAACTGGATATCTGGATATAGAAGTGTGACATAAAATTGATATTCACAATAGTTTTCAAGATCATAGTTATAAAAAAATAACATAAAAAACCAAAAGTGGATCTGGAGATAATAGGAAAATATCTATAATACATTCTTCCCTGTATACCACGAGGCAGAAGAAACATCCCCAAAGGGTTTGGATCTAGTAGAACTTCTGGAGAGATGGCTCCACTCTAAATTGTCCTCTGATCTAATAGGATTACATTGTTTTAAAAACTGTTTCATAGGATGAAAAAATGGTGATAAAGAATTTTCAACTAGAGAGAATTAGAACTAAAGGGATGCTTAGAGGCTTTGATCATAAAGGTTTTCTTTAAAAAGGTCATTTGCTTAATATCACATAATCATTGACTAAACCCGAAGACTGGTAATTCCTCATTCAATGCATTTTGTGTTTGATTTTACTGCCCCTGTAGTTTAGAAAATCAAAACTTCATGCATTAATTCTGCTTGCCTATAGCTTTATACTCTCCATATTAGAAATTAATTTCTCATACCAAAAGAAAAACAATCTCTTACTTCTAGTTTTAGGAGCATTAAATTTGGGTAGCTGATGATTTCACATGATATTGATTAATTATATAAAGGGATAAAAGGAAATACGAATTATTATTACACTTAAAATTACCCAAAATTCCAGAAGATGGATTATATATTTTTAAATCATCATCACCCACATAACATTTTTGCTATTAAAATGTTTATAATTATTATATACCAACTTGGCTAGACAGAGTTTTTCTAATCACTCTAAAATGTAAACCCGTTTTTAAATGTATTACATTTCTTTCTCTTATTTTAACTTATTGCTTGATTTTCTTTATGAATGGTCTAATTTCTTTTATAATCTAGGCAGAGAGTAATTCAATGTTTCCTAAACTTTAGTCTTTCACATTCATGATTGCTTCCGTATCCACACACCATTTCAATATTCAATTAATAATTTTATTTTGACTCATTTTGTATACAATTACTAGTACACTCTCAGTCTAAAATAAACCATGCATAGGCTTGATGAGCTAATTATATACCAATTATTAAATATTCACTAAAACTACCTCACTTTGGGAAACACTGGCATAGTTAATAGTAAGAGCACTAAACTTGGAGCCAAAAAACAGGACTTCAAAATTGAATCCTGATGTTTTCTTTACTCCTGTGTGCCTCTGTCTCCTAATCTGTAAAATGAAGGAAAACACCTGTTCTGCTTCCTTTTCTGTGTTATTGTGAAATTTAAATTGCAAAATAGCCATAATACTGAAAAACATGTAAGGGGAAAGAAAGAGTAAAACATAGGATAATATAATAATAATAATAACAACAACAACAACAACACAGTAGACTAATAGAGAAGTCAACTCATTTTTTGCTTACTATATTTAAATATCTTTTAATCCACAAGACTATCTGTCTTTTTGAAAGCAAAGATGGGGATATAATATAGGAACCTATTTATCCCATCTATCCCATCAGGAAGAAACTTAGGTGGAATACAGAAAATTCTTGCCCTTCTCAGAAATGCAACACATACAGATTGATTTGAATGCGAATTTCAGAGTCCTTATAAGCCTTGCTTTCTTCCAGGTATTAAGCAGTAAATTCTTACGTTATTTTTGTTTTGTTGTTTGTCTCTTTAGTAGTGGGGATTGAACCCAGGGGCACTTCCCCACTGAGCGAATTTCCCAATTGTGTACCACCCTGCCTGGCCTTATGTCGTTTTTCTATCAGGAGACAGCAGCAGAACCACTCTCGGGCTTAATCTAGGCTCACCCAGGTACTCAGGAGCCTCTTGGAATCATTAGTGTCTGAACATCAAAGAAACCTTTCCTGCACACATTCAGCCTTTGGAAGCAGTGGTAGATAGAGTGGAGAAGCACATCAATCCCCAACAGGTACCACATTCATGTTTATCTCTGACCATCTTGAATTTGAACATTATGGTTCAAACAACTGTGGTAGGCACTAAGATACATACTTTTGTGTATATTAACATATTTAATAACATTCTTGCCATTTGTGAGAACCCTAATATTATCTGGCTCTAAGTTATGACTGTGCTTTAAATCAAAAATATTCAGATTTACCCACATTGTCATAACAAATTATCAGCTTTTTCAGATGAAATTCTAATTCTCTGTGACGTTTGGACATTTGTGTATTTTACATGCTACATTTGAGTTGTTGATTTTAAAAAGTAAAATATAGTCTACAGTATTAAAATCATACTTAATATATCTAAATCTTTATTTGATTCAGAAAATTCCTTAGGTTTTTGTCCTATCTTATCATTATAAATTCTATTATAATTAAAATAATTATTTGGGTTATGCAGTAGTTTGAATGAGAGATAAGAGTTTATTAAAATTGTGAATCCCTTAGTTGCAAGAAATTAATATATTCTTTAAAGTTGCCAGCCATTCCCAGATGAGCCTGGAACATTTTGTGGTATCATAAAGCAAGGAAATGCTAAAAACAAACCAACCAACAAAAACCAAGAATGTAGGTTGGTTGGAAAAGCAACCTTGGAGCCAACTAATAGAACTCCTAAAGTCCAAATCTGTAAAAACGTGAACCACAAAATGAAATAATATTGAGTTATAAACCTATGTATAAAGTAAAAATCAGGAGGAGCACAGTGGTGCATGCCTATAATCCCAGTGACTTGGGAGACTGAGGAAGGCAAATCACAAATTCAAGACCCATCTAAGCAACTTAGTGAGACTTGTTTTAAAATAAAATGGAAAGAGCTGGGCTTAGTGGCAGGGCACTTGCCTAGTACGTACCAGGCTCTGCATTCAATCCCCAATACTGCCAAAGAAAAAGAAAAGAAACTATGAATCTTTACTGATATAAACAAATTATTGAATGATTAAATCATTGAGGGAAAAGAGATGAATCTCCCATGCAAAAAGAATTTCAGATAGCTTAGGTTGATTCTCCATCTCCAAGTTAAATTCTCCAAGTAGGGGAATTTAACTCCCTGAACTGATGTGATGTCTGTATATAGTGACTTCTTTCTAAGAAGTACAATATAAGAAGGAAGGAAAACCAGCAACTTTTCAGTGGAGAAACCTGACAAATACTGTGTCAACCAGGCAATCAAGGTCAATATGAACAGTGATAATAAATATATATATATGAACAGTGATAAATCATTGATAAATGTAGCATTGATATGATGTAACAAGGTTGGTGCTCTATATCTCTAGTTTTCTTCTCAAATCCTGTAGCTTCTATGTAATTTAAGAAAAACAGAATCAGACAAACCTCAATAGAGGGCCATTTTACAAACTACTTGGCCAGTACTCCTCAAAACTGTCAAGGTCATCCAAAACAAGGAAATATCTGAGAAAATGTCATAGCCAAGAACCTAAAAACACATAATACTAAAGGTAATGGGATATGTTTAATGAAATCTTGGGACAGAAAAAGGACATTAGGTAAAACTAAGAAATCTGAATAAATCATGGCCTTTAGTTAACAAACTATCAATATTGCTTAAATAATTTTAACAAATTCACATTGTTAATAATAAGAGAACCTAGCTGTGGAATATATGAAAATGTATACTCTTCTCACTTTTTCTGTAAATCTAAAATTGTTTTAAAAATACAAGTTAATTTTTTAAATCTTTAGTTATTCTAATAAAATCATATCATTTACACATTCCATCATGCTTTTTGTTTTTTCAATGTAGTTTTAGGAAATGATCATTTATTAATCTTAAAGAATTTATGCTGCAGACAAGTTTAATTCTACTTAACCAAAGTGGAATAAGCAACTTATTTAATTAATTTACTTTATGGCAGGCTCTGGATATTGTTTGGGTTTTTTAATTAGGAACGAATTTTAAATTAAATCCAATACCAAATGTTTCTTTCAATTTGTTTTATTTAACCTAATTATTGGAAACATACAAAAGCCATAAAACTTTTTTAAAAATGTTTTTATTGGTGCATAATAGTTATACAAAATAGTAGGTTTCATTGCAGCAAATTTGTACACGAACATAACATAATTTGATCAGTGTTATTCCTCAGTACCTCCCTTTGTTTTTTCCCTTGCTCCTCCTGATCCCCTTCCTACTGATCTCCTTTCTATATTCATGAGATCTCATTTTTTCCCTTTTTTCTCTTTAGCTTCCACATATAAATGAAAACATACAGCCCTTGATTGTATGAGCCTGACTTATTATTTAATGTGATGCTCTACCGTTCCATACATTTTCCTACAAATTATATAATTTTATTCTTTATGCTGGAATAAAATACCATTGTGTATATAAACCACATCTTTTTTATCCATTCATCTGTTGATAGACACCTAAGCTAATTTCATAATTTGTTTATTGTGAATTGTACTGCTATTGTACTGTACTGGGTATACGTATATCTCAACGGCATGCTAACTTTGGTTCTTTTCGGTAAATACTGAGGAGTAGTATAGCTGGATCATATAATAGTTCCTTGAACCTAGAAGGTTCCTCCTAGTCTTTTGAGGAACTTCCATACTGATTTCCTTACTGGCTGTGCTAATTTACATTCCCACCAAAAGTGTATAAGAGCTCCTTTCCCCTACATCCTTATCTGTATTTATTGTTATTTGTAGTCTTGATGATTGTCATTCTAACCAGAGTAAAATGAAATCTCAGTGTGGTTTTGCTGTTGTTGTTTGTTTGTTTGTTTTGGTACCGGAAATTGAACTCAGGGGCTCTTGACCACTGAGCCACATCCCCAGCCTTATTTTGCATTTTATTTACTCAGTCTCACTGAGTCGCTTAGCGCCTCACCTTTGCTGAGGTTGGCTTTGAACTCGTGATCCTCCTGTCTCAGCCTCCTGAGCCGCTGAGATTACAGGTGTGCACCACTGGGCCTGGCTCAGTGTGGTTTTGATTTGCATTTCCCTAATGTGTAAAGATGTTGAACATTTGTATGTATTTATTGACTTTCTATTGAGATATTTCATTTTTCGAAAAAGAAATGAGGGCTGCTAATGTAGCTTAATTGTGGAGTGCTTGCTTGGCACATGCCTGGCCCAGGGTTCAATTCCCAGTACCACCACCAAAACAATAAATAAATAAATATCATTTGGAAAGGAAGTGGGATTTTTATCCTCCACATAAATAGTTATTCCAATACTTAACTCGGTGTTACACAATTGTAAACCCAGCTATTTAGGAGGCTGAAGCGGGAAGATCTGAAGTTCAAGGCCAGTTCAAGGAGAATCTCAAGTTCTAGCAAACTAGTGAGACCCTGTCCCAAAATAAAATATTTTTTTAAAGGATCAGGGTGTAGTTCAGTGATCAAGCACTTACTTGCCTAGCAGGTATGAGGCCCTGTTCAATCCCCAGTATGGGGTAAATGTAAACAGGTTATTCCAGAAGTGATCTATAATGAAATTAAAATATGTTTGAACTTTTGTAAAACTATATGTTAAAAAAGACTCTAATCTTGCAAATTTCTAGCATCTTTTATGTATGCATTCAAGCATTTCACAAGTATCTTATGGTACATTTATAATGACATTTTCTAAATGCGAGAAGCAGATGAGTCAAGTGACTTATACCAGAATCTCCATGAGTCAGAGGCAGAACTGTTCCATTGAGTCATTACCTACCAGTCGGAAATTGTCAGGAGAATTATTTAAACCTAACCCTCTGAAATCATAGTAAGAAAATCAGAAAGTCATTTTCCTACTATCTTTCAACCTAGTAGGTTTGAAACCAAATTTGAGGATTCAAATACTTAAAGACACTTCTAAAATGCAAGGCAAAATGGAGTTGTTATCTTAAAAAATTCTAGTATCTGTTGCATTTATGATCATCTTCAAGGCAGAGTCATAGTCTAAGCCATTTTCAGCTAGTCCTATACTAAGATCCTTTCTATTTTTGTGCCTATCTAGGAAGCATATTAGGAAAGTCAATAGCATTTTATTAATTCCATCATTACTATCTTGACATCTTAGCTTCTAAGATAACTACCTTATAAGTAATCTAACAAATAACATTCTGGCAGAAAACATAATTATGAAATTATTCTAAGCCATAGGCCAACAATATCTAACCAAAGAGTTGTCACTGCTCTTTTAGTGATGAAGTTTCATATAAGAACACGTGCCAGAAATAGAGTATCAATATTTTATATACAATTCTAATTTTTTTAATAAAAATTTTGAGGTACACGTAAGAACTACAAAATTGTGCTAGCAAGAAACTGTATATCAGGTAATCTATTTAAATCAGTGTGGTTTTAAAAATGAGTAATAAGTAGAAAAATACTTGATCTGAAGTATACTTGAGAAAAATACATTGACAAAGGTTATCCAATAATTCTAGAAATGCTTGATATTGCCACATAATTCTCTGACCTTGTTGGTTGAGCCCTTGAGGGCAATTAGAAATGTGTATCAAGCAAACAACGATTCTAATCGAATTCCTGGTTGCCTGGTTACAGTACTTGATAGTAAAAAATAAAACACTGTTTCTATTAGTTAGTACATGTTGTTAGTATAAATTCATAGTGATAGAACTAATAGCACCCTGAGACCTTGCCCTAAATAGTGTTGAATAAGGTAAGACTTACTGTAACTAGCAAAATAAAATTAATTCCAAAAAATACCCAAAGGCCCTTATTAGAAAGGTGTCTTATTGTGGACTCAGAGCATGTATGGAGAATACCTTACCATATAGCTTCGTTATCATACCCTTCACAAGACCCCAGCAAGTGTCTCAGAGGGGTCTCATCATGGGTGGGACCAATCTTCATGATCACCTCAAAAAGATTTTCCACAGTGGAATCTAAGATAGATCTGCTTCATCAAGGAAAGCCCAACTTCACTGAGTACTTATTTAACTCAAGTTTCTGTTTAATGAACCAATTCCTATATCCAAACAAATGTATTTAACAGTAAGTTAGTACATTTAACGATATTAAAATGTACTTAACGATAACAAATGCATTTAACGATATTAAAAACGACAAAAAATTCCCTAATATATAAGCCATCCTCTTCACTGGCAAATCCAAGAAGAAAATCTTTGCTTTATTTTTTTTAAGCAGCTTTTTAAAGATTCTCTAGCAGTTGGTGTTCTTTTAAAGATTATTTAAGCCAACCAATTTTTACCATTCTATAAATTTGTCAAAATGAGAGTTTAATTATACTGAATTTTTCCATTTGTAAACCAATTTATTGAAAACATCCAGTGAAGAGAAACAACCCTTTTAGGAAATAACTGAATCTGAATCTAGGGAATGAGCCAACTGTCTGTTTGGATTAAATGAGATGTGTCAAAAATCAGAGTGAGAATATATATATATTCATATATATATTACATATATATATATACATATATATATTTTTTTAATTGGTGAGAATGATAATATTTCTGAGCATTTCCAAAATACAGTGGTTACCTCCAAGAACTGTGTGGCTGAGAGATGAGGACAGGAGAAAGACATATCACTATATACCTTTTTTTTTTTTTGGTACTGGAGGTTGAATTCAGGGGCACTCGACCACTGAACCTCATCCCAGCCCTATTTTGTGTTTTATGTAGAGACAGGGTCTCACTGAGTTGCTTTAGTGGTTTGCTGTTGCTGAAGCTGGCTTTGAACTCGCAATTCTCCTGTCTCAGCCTCCCTAAGTGCTGGGATTACAGGCTTGTGCCACTGTGCCCAGCTACTATATACCTTTTATACCTTTTTTTTTTTTTTTTTTGGTACCAGGGATTGAACTCAGGGGTACTCGACCACTGAGCCACATCCTCAGCTCTTTTTTATATTTTATTTAGAGACAGGTTCTCACTGAGTTGCTTAGTGCCTTGCCATTGCTGAGGCTGGCTTTGAACTCACAAATGTGCTGGAATTACAGGCATATGCCACCACGTCCAGCCCTTTTATAACTTTTAAATTCTATTTTATTTGTTATTGTGTTAAAGTGGGGTCTCACTCTGTTGCCTATAGTCTCACGTTCCTGGGCTTGAGTGATCCTTCCAAGTAGCTGGGACTACAGGTTTGTGTCACTATTCTTTGGATTTTAAAATATATGACTATGTTATCTATTCAAAGAAGAAAACAAGTTGGTTTGTGTGTGTGTGTGTGTGTGTGTGTGTGTGTGTGTGCTGGGCCTTGCACATTGTTGCACCACTCCTACATTTCCAGTCCAGGAAATGTAATTTTTAAAAATTGTATCAACATATGTCCCTTGAAATATTATGAAGATCAACAACAATGTAATCACTAAGAAAACTCTATTCTTAAAATGGTAAAATACATGGCGAATGTCATCCTACCCCTTGGGTTAATAAACTATCCTATCAGAAAGAATGCAAACGTATTTTGGAGACAAATAATGATGCTTCAAAAAGCCATATCAACAATTGTATTTCACTGTGCATCATCATATATTATTTAACATAGTTCTTAGGGCAAAAAATAGATGCCCAAAATTAAAACTTTCAGCTCTTCTGACAAAGGGGTAAGTTAAGAGTAGAGAGGTAAGATAATGTTCTGTCCTTTTCTAGTCTTAGAAGCCTTTATTGATCCCAATGAGGACAAAGAAACAAAAGGAGGATGGGCAGGACCATGTACAATAGGCATATGAATTATTCAGCACAGCCTATTTTAAAATCTACATCAAAAGAACATTTCCAAGTCAGGCTTCATGACACACTGTAATCCCGGCTACTGGGATGCTATGGCAGGAGGATTGCATGTTCAAGGCCAGCCTGGGCTGTCTTAGAAAAAAAAGCAAGAGGTTTGGATGTAGCTCAATGGCAGAGCAGTTGCCTAGCCTGTGAGACCAGAGGTTCAATCCTGTGTGTGTGTGTGTGTGTGTGTGTGTGTAACTGATTATATTTTTACTACTCTTAGGGATTTAAATTATTGAATACACTCATGACAATAAAGAAAATATCTTGAAATTACTTCTCCTTAAGACTAGTATCATTAAAAAAAATTTGATAGAGACAAAACTATAAGCCATGGTAGTAGGGGTGGGGTATACAAGAGATTGAAGAGTATAAAGACAATAGTGTTTTCCAAGGGCCACTTATTTAATCCTATTTCTAAACTAACCTCCCTCCCTTTCTTCCTTCTCTCTTCCCTCCTCTCCTCTCCCCTCCCCTCCCTTCCTTTCCCTTCCTCCCAATGAGACATCCAGGCAACAAGAGTTCCAGAAGCTATCTTCTGGACAGGTACACAAATAACTAAACAAGTAGCATATAGCTAATAAATGGCAAATGCCATAAACAAAGTGCTATGGACACACAGAGAAGTGTGGATGGCTGTATTCTGACCTGGCCACATTCTAGTGCCATGAGTCCTAATGTTGCCACAGCAACATCCTTGATCCACTGTAGTGAGGACAAAGTTTGGATTACGGGCTGTGGTAGGGGAAAGGGAATTCAATAAACAATGTATTTTAGGTATATAATGGATAGATACAACTCTACTTCTCTTGTTAATGTACGAATACAATATTTCAAAAAGCATTTATCTCTTTAAGTGATGGGTGGCAGTGATTTGGATATATGAAAGTAATTCATAATGTGAAACCATTTTACTTTGTAATGCCTTTGAAGAAAACTTGAGCAAAACGTTTACCTTCCTTATTACATTGAACTAATACCCCAAATTAATTTTAATCTATTAAGACAATAATGAGCTTTAAGCAGAATAAACTGGATGAGGAAAAATGTTAACTCAAATTTTTGCTAGAGTTAACCCATAAAGAAGTTAACCCAAATTCCAACATACATATAAGATACTTAAATCTCAGAAAATAACATTCTCTTCTTACCCTATCACTCTTAAAAATGTTTCTCGAAACCGTCCATACTTTCTCGGTGTCTACTCTAATGCTAACTGGCTCCAGCTTCTTTCAGCTGCTTTTAACAGATTCAGATCAAGACTAGATTAGATACAGCAGGACCTTGTGATGGCATAAACAACATCCCTCCACTAAATGGACCTGAAACATGAAACAGGTAAACAAAGCAAAAAATTGTGGAGGCTGAGCTATGAGGTTCACAGAGGAAAGTTGAACATTTGGTGTTTCCACTGAGGCACGCATTTAAACAATGTATATAATACTGCCTACTCTGGACCAGACACGGGTTTGTTCTAGAGTTGTTTACCTCTAAGTCAACAATAAAAATCCCCAACTCTGACCACATTTAAATGTACAATATTCCAATAACCAGGAATATCAGAAGGGGCTTAAATGCCTTGTTGTTTTATTTAAAATAATGATGATAACCATTAACCCTTATTAATAACACTAATGAGAATTTACTATTTGTCAGAAACTGAGCTAAGCATTTCACTTGCATTATCTTATATGAACATCTCTCACCTAAATAACTTCACAAAGAAAGTACTGTTTTAATTTGTTTTACAAATGGGGAAGCCAAAGCAAGCATACATACTAAGTGCCATGGCTGATTTAAAAGTACATGCACTTGAATTTGGGAGACTGAAGCAGGAGGATCCCTTGAATCCAGTAATTCAAGGCCAGTCTGGGCAACATAACAAGACCATGTAGCATAAATAGATAAATAAATAAATAGATCCATGCAGTTATCCTCTATGCTATACTAACTTTTGGAATTTTAGTGATAAGGAGGAAAGAACAGATGCTATTTATGGGAGTGTGAAGCAAAACACATTAGTATATTGACAGCTTAAGGGTGACTCCTCTTATAAATTATTTAAGTTCAAACCAACTTTATCCACTGACTTTTATGGTTCAGCTGAGTTACATACCAATGAGGCATATAGTTTTGGCTGTAGAACTAATTGCTAACATTGAGCCTTTTGTATGGTCCAGGAGTTGATCTAATTCATGAGCTAAGTGCTGTTTTTACCACTCCCTCTAAGACCCTAAGGAATTAAAGTTTCATTGCTGGAGAGCTCCAGAGCCAGAATTCAAACACAGGCAGTATGATTCAAGGTCCTAACCACTGCTCTGTATAGCCCTTCAATTAAAAGAAGCTAATGAGTCAGTTACAACAATGAATCTCTTGCCTCAAAAGTGTAGGTCAAAGCAAGTTGCCTTAAAGCAGCCAAGAGTTCCATCACTTTTACATATAATTTTTCCTCCTCCTATGTTGCTAACCCTTGGGGAAGCCAAATCTTATGTCATAACTAGACATTGAAGGGGAGAGGAATGACCATAATTATGTAAGTGGCCTTCCTCCTCCTATGTTGCTAACCCCGTGGGAAGCCAAATCTTATGTCATAACTAGACATTGAAGAGGAGAGGAATGACCATAATTATGTAAGTGACCTGGAGACCTGTAATATCAACCACCCTGCACATGTGATAATTAGTGCTTCCTACATCATAGTGGAACAGCTGGTAAGGTTCACTAAGGACTTGCCATTTACTCTTTAGATATGAACAGGAAATTCTTCAGAAAGATGAATTTCTTCTTTAATTCTCTATCAGTTATACAAAGCCTGCTCCTTCTTTCACTGTTTTACCAAGTCTGTAACTTAAGTAGGTTCAATGCTGTAGGCTTGTTCACCTTTGAAATATCTTATTAATGCCTGAGTGAAAGGAACACTATAAATACAAAATATTAACTACACTTACCTTTGGGACCATAAACATAACCAGAGATATAATGAGGTTACATAAATAAGCATTTGCTTAGTGTTTTACATTTTCACAATCTTATTTACAGACATTTGCAATGTCATTTCCATTCCTCAATTGCAAAAACAGAATCTCAGTATTGCAAAGTGACTTTTTAAAAGTTACACAGCATACTAAAAGTGGGAATTCAAAGCCTTAGACTACACATGTCCAAATTCAAAGATGTTATGCCATTGAATCGCTCTTTACGATTCAAGTGTATGGAGCATTCACCACATACCAGATGCTGTGCTGACCACCAAGGATCATACTTCTGTGTTCATGAGAAACATAATTGGGAGTTATTGTTATTTCCATTTTACGAGTGAGAAAAAGGACTCTCACAGAGGTTAAATTGTGTGCCCCAAATTGCACGTTTATTTATTTATTTTCACGGGCACATAACCAGGATTCAAACTCTGTTCTCTGACTCCAAAGCTTTTCTTTGACTTCATTTCCATCTAAACTCTATGCAATGGGAATACACATGTAAAAGAGTCCTCTTACCTAAAATATAAAATAAATGATGGCAATGTACATGAACAAGGATGTAGATTATCAACATAACCTTCTAACCTGAAGTCCACATGGGATAAAAAGATATAATATATTCCTATTTCTTTCATATTTTCTTCACTGATTATGTTCTGAAAATAATAAATTTATACTAATATATATTATTTATATAAATAGAATTATATTTTTATTACTCAATAGTAATACTAAGGACATTGTTCAACAGGTTTACTGTAACCCTTCTCACCATATACAGTGTTTACTAACAATAATGCTAAATAACAATGATTAAAAAGTCATCAGATGTTAATGCAGAATGTTAATTTTGGGTTATAAAAAGATATGAAAATAGAGAAAGACTTGGGGATACATAAATATGCATGTATAAATGTATATGCTATTCAGGTGTAAGAATACAGACAGCGAATATTTTGAATATCAGAACATTCCTGTTTTTCCACTTGAATGACATCTAGTCAGTCAGTAGATATATTTACATGAATTCATGCATATCCACAAAGAAATTTTTAGCAATTAGATTATGGAATGAGAAAGTATATCACGAGAATTGAACATGAGAAATAGTTCTTCTTAAAGCTAAGTCTTACTGCCACTAATAAATAAGATTCAAGATCAAAATAAATTTATAGTAGTAAAAACTGAAAATTTTCAGATGGAACAGTCTATTAATAAAAAATTGTATTTTTACCAAATCTCTTCCTTTCTTTCAAATTTCTTTATATAATACAGGGTCAAGGTGTACACATTTTCCACAATGAACATTAACTCATATTGTCATTCAACCACTCTAGCAATATTACATATTTGCAGGTCCCTGAACTATCCAGGCTGTTTTATAACCTTACTTGAGCTGTCTTTGCTTATGCTGCTTGTTTTGCCTGTAAAGCCCTCCCTTTTCCCTTTTATTTTGGTACTAGGGATTGAACTCAGGGGGCACTTGACCACTGAGCCACATCCCCAGCCCTATTTTGTGTTTTATGTAGAGACAGGGTCTCACTGAGTTGCTTAGCGCCTCGCCATTGCTGAGGCTGACTTTGAACTCACAATTCTCCTGTCTCAGCCTCCCAAAGTGCAGGGATTACAGGCCTTTTCCCTTCTTACCTAATCTTCCAAAGACTTACTTCAAAGGAACACTTTTTTATTTGTTTTATTTTGTTTTGGTTTTGGTTTTGTTTTGTTTTTGTACCAGGGATTGAACCCAGGGCTACTTACCCAATAAACCACATTTGTTTACTTTTTTTTTTCTTTTGTGGTGCTGGGGATTGATCCCAGGGCATTGTGCATGTAAGGCAAGCCCTCTACCAACCAAGCTATATCCCCAGCCCCCTTTTTATTTTTTATTTTGGGACAGTGTTTCACTAAGTTGTGTAGATCCTCACCAAGTTGCTGAGGCTGGATTTGAACTTGCAATCTTCCTACCTTCACCTCCAAACTGCTTGGATTATAGGTACATGCCACCACATCCAGCTAAGGGAATACTTTTGTAAGAAACAGATTCATTTATACTCTTTTTGTCCCTACCTAAGAACTGACCATTTCCTCCATATTGTGTCTACCATTTACTTCCTAGCTTACTTCCGTCAGACTACTTGTATCCCTAATTGCATTTTCTTGCTTCATGTACCTCCCACCCAACTAGATTGTAAATTCTGTGAATACAGTCTTAGTACTGTGAATATATAACTCAGTCTTTGAAACTCTCCGGTAGTTTTTTGAGGTATCATGAGGGATAGGGTCTTCACTGAGTGCAAGAGCATTTCCTTTAGCAACTTCTGTGCACTCTTACTTTTAATTAATTAAAAAAAAATTTTTTTTTTTTTTTTTTTTGGTGCTGGAGATTGAACCCTGGAGCTACACCTCCAACTCCTCAACCCCGACTTTTATAATAGTCCCCTTCTTAGGAAACATTCAAAACTCTTTTAGTTAGCTGGCTTGTATGTGCGTTCATGAATGAACACACACACACACACACACACACACACACACACACATGCTGGAGACCAAACCCAGTGCCTTGAGCATGCTAGCAAGTACTCTACCACTAAACTACATCCACAGCCTTTCTTTTCTTTTCTTTTTCTTCTTCTTCTTTTTAAAAATAGTTTACCATTCTTAATTGGGCTCTTCTGAGGTCAAGAACCATCTGCCTCTAGAGCATTTTAACTTCACTAACTACCCCTAAATACGTCCTATCTTTGTGTGAATGCTTTTATCTAGCTAAAAATTTCCAGTGACAAGGTCTGGGGTTGTAGCTCAGTGAAAAGTGTTTGTCTAGCATGTGTAAAGCACTGGCTCCAATCCTCAGTGCCACATTAAAAATAAATAAATAAATAAATAAATAAATAACGCTATTGTGTCCATCAACAATTAAAAAAAGTATATTAAAAAAATTAAGTTCTTGGGGCTGGGATTGTGGCTCAGTGGTGGAGCACTTGCCTCGCATGCGTGAGGCACTGGGTTCGATCCTCAGCATCACATACAAATAAATAAAATGAAGATATTGTGTCCATCTACAACCAAAAAAAATTTAAAAAAAAAATTAAGTTCTAGTGACAACAGGGAGTTCTACTATTTGGGAAAAATTTTCCTTCTGGAAAAGGGTTATATTCTAGGGGCAAAATAAGAGATTTATTTGTTTGTTTTTCTTTATTTTTAACACTGTCTTCTACTTAATATTTTTCTATTTTGGTAAAATACGACCTATCAAGAAACAAGTTTAAGTCTGCATTTTGTAAATGGCTTTCTAATACTCAGGCATAGTTTATAAAATCTATAGAGTGCCCCTGAGTTCAATCTCCAGTACCCCCCTCCCCCCAAAAACAAATAAATTATACATATATATGTACATATGTGTGTATGTATATATATATACACTCAGTATATATATATATATATATATATATATATATATATATATACACACACACTCAGTATATATATTGTGGTGGTTGAGTGCCCTGAATTCAATCCCTGGTACCAATATATATATATAATATATATATTTTATATATATATACATATATATATATGTATATATATATAGGCTGATTGCAGTGGCATACACCTGTAATCCCAGCTACTTGGAAGGCTGAGGAAGGAGGATTGGAAATTCAAGGCCAGCCTCAGCAAGTTAGCAGGACCCTATCTCAAAACATAAAAAGCGCTAAGGGTGTAGCTCAGTATTAAAGTGCCCCTGGGTTCAATCCCCAGTACTGGGGTGGAGGAGAGAAAAAAAATATAAATATACACATATATATTCCATATATATATAGTAAGCTCAATTAACTTTGAAATTCAGATAAATAACTAAATAACAAATAATTTTTAGTAGAAGTACATCTCATGCAATATTTAGAACATACTTAAACTAAAATTATTCTGAAATCATATGAAATTCCAATTTAACTGGGCTTCCTGTATTTTATCTGGCAATCCTACTTAGGATATGTGTGGGCATTTCTAGTTGGCTCGTTGTTAGATGGGATTACTGGAGGAGTGGGATGTGTGTACTATTGGCAGGGGACAGGGTTACTTAATGTCCTGAAATTATGGGATAATCTCACACAATGAAAAATTGTCCCACCAAAAATACTAATAGAAGCACATGTGAAAACTGACAGACTTCTTGGGGAGGAAAAGCAAACCAACATTTCCTTTGCTCTCTTAGATATAACAATGGGGCCTTCTAATTAAATTGACAAATGACATATTAACAGGGAAAATAAAGTTTGTTCATACACATAGGAAGCTAAGAAGAGAAGCACCTAGCTCATTAAATGGTTAGAGAATTGTATACCTAACTTCATAAGGAAGAGAGCAGGGAGAAAAGCTTCTATGGAAGAAAAAGAGGGTTCCTTAGGGAAGATCCCTTTGGAATTTTAGGAGAAAAAGGGGATGATAAAAATTTTCTGGTAATGTTTGTCTGTTCAGAATGTTTTTCTGTCTTGGAATTTATGGTAGGTTTACTCTTGGCTTCATTTCTGGAACTAAAAGTGACTTTGAAGAGGGAAGTTATGGCAGCCTCATTTCCCAAAAGTTTCTGCTTTCAATAAAGGAAACTCTCTAAGAAAGTTTTTTTATGCATGTGTTGAATTTGAATGTCCTTAACTTAAAATCATCTTCATACCAATTCTTGGATTCTGAATAGGTCTCTACAGATCCTTTTGAATCTGATTTCTTGCTAAGTGTGTGTGAGTGTGAGTGTGAGTGTGTGTGTGTGTATTTCCTACTTATAGTTGGTGGAATTGGTTATGATACAGCAGAAATTAGAGACTAAGAGTTGAACGTGTCTAAACTTCTCTTTTCTTTACACTACTGACTCATAATAGTGAACGTCATGCTTTTAAAAATCAATTCTATAATTCTACATTTCTGTTTTTAAATATAAAAATTAAGCTGAAGACAGATCAGTGTTGTTGCAGTGGTGGACTGAATGCCTAGCATGAATAAAGCCCTGGGTTCAGCAAAACAACAAGAAGTTGGTCACGGTGGCACATGCCTGTAACCCCAGCACTTTGGGAGGCTGAGACAAGAGAATCCCAAGTTCAAAGCCAGCCTCAGCAACAGCAAGGCACTAAGCAACTCAGTGAGACCCTGCCTCTAAATAAAACACAAAATAGGGCTGAGTGGTGGAGTACCCCTGAGTTCAATTCCCAGCACCAAAAAAACAAAACAAAAAAACTAAAATAAAAATAGAATAGCCAATATTGTCAAAGTTTTTAAAGCCAGAATGTGAACAGTGGTTTTATTTATTAGTAACATTGCAAAACACACCAGTGTAGTTTCTTTTCTCATTTTGAATAATAAAAAATGTACAAAAGAGATTATTTGGGTTTTCAAGTTACTAATCAGGAGTACCCAAGAGTACATCTTTACAACCTATGAGCTGGTGGTAGTCTAAGTTTTTTACTTCTGCAAGGGATCCAACATCTAATTAGGTCATACTTTTCCAAATAGTACCTTTCTTTATCCTCTTAATATTATTTTAAGGATATGAAGTACTTGACTTGTAACCTTTGAAAAGTTTACAAGTGGTAAATGTGACTCAAAGCAAAACTTAAGATGGAAAAAAATACTATTATTAGAAACACTGTTAGAAACACTCTCAGCTAACTTTTTGAGATGCACTCAGGTTCTTACCCTGCTAAACATCTACCCTGGAGTTGAAATGGAAGAATGCTAGCAAGAGTAAGCCAGTGCTACAGGGAATTTGAAGTCGTCCCAAACTCAGTGAAATCTCAAACAAAAGCCTTTTTTTTTTTTTTTGCTTTTTTGGTTATTTTCTCCCTGATGATATTGGGGATTGTACTCAGGGCCATGCTAATCAACTAATCTACATCCCCAATACTTTTAAAGTTTTACTTTGAGACAGTGTCTCATGTTGGCCTTAAACTTGTAACCTTCCTGCCTCAGCTTCCTGAATAGTTAGGACTGCAGGCATGCTCCACCATGCCCTGCACAAAGCTATCTTTATCAGATTTAAATTTATAACTATGGGGGCTGGGGTGGTGGCTCAGCAGTAGAGTACTTGACTAGCATGCATAAGGCACTGGGATCGATTCTCAGCACCACATATAAATAAATGAATAAAATAAAGATATTGTGTTTATCTACAACTAAAAAAAATATTTAAAAAATTCAAACTATGCTCATATTTTGGTTTTGAAGGCTTATTTGCTATTCAAGTGTACTCTTCGCGTCTCAAATCTTAATCCTCAGGTTTTTGTTTTTGTTTTATGATTTTGGAGATTGAACCTAGGGCCTTGTGCTTGCTAGGAAAGCACTCTACCACTGAACTACATCCCCAGTGGCTCCCCCAACCCCTCTTTTCTTCTTATTTTGAGAACGAGTCTCCTTCAGTTGCTAAGGCTGGCTGCCAACTTGCAGTCTTACTGTCTCAGCTTCCCCGAATAACTGGTATTATAGTATGTGCCCTGGCTCGTCCTTCTTTCTTTCTTTTTTTTTTAACTGGAAATCTCCTCATATCTGAGGTTCCTCAAGAATAATATTTCTTTTCTTTTACTTTTTGTTTTGAATTGTTTAGTATTTGTTTTGAGATGAGATCTCATTATGCTACTCAAACTGGCCTTAAACCTCTGGGCTCAAGTAATTCTCTCACCTTAGCCTCCCAAGTAGCTGGTAGTAAAGGTCTGGGCCACTGTAACCAGCCATTATTTCATGGTTATATTATTCTTTTTCCCAGTGAAAAATGTAACAGAAGATTTGGGTGCCTATCCAACAGCCATTTCCAATCATCTCTTTCTTGCCCTTATTTTTCTAAGGTTAAAAAAGTCAGTTATTCCCTGGCCTCCTTTGCAGCTAGGAATTTCCAATGCAGTCCACTTCTGGCCATTGAGATTTAATAGGAAATTTGTTTGGTAGCTTCCTACAAAGATTTCCTTCCTGATAAAGATAGATGGTTTCCCACCTTTCCTACTCTCCTTTATGTTGTCTGGCAAGGACAAAATATTTGGTGCTTTGATAATCAATGTGTGCTCATCAAGGGAAATCCAATGCTTTCCTACTTAACCACCCTGGAACTATCTTTGTTGTATAACACAATTGTATGTCTTTACTGTTTAAGCCATTGCTGGTTGAATAATCTCTTATGTACCACTGAATATATCCTATAAAAATATCATTTATAGGTTAAAATACTTAGCATCTCCATTATTTTGAATTTGTTGGTTAATAAACATATGGTATCCTTTCATTTGTTCTTTTTTTTTAATATTTTTTTTAGTTGTAGATGGACACAGTATCTTTATTTTTTATTTATTTATTTATTTATTTTTATATGGTGCTGAGGATCGAACCCAGTGCCTCACACATGCGAGGCAAGTGCTCTACCACTGAGCCACAATCCCAGCCCCTCATTTGTTCTTGTTATTGTTCTGGAATGACTGGTAGGAAGTTGAATAGATTCCATGGAAACCTGTGAAGCAATCTGATATTCCAACAAGAAAGAAAGAGGTGGATATACAGACTATTAAAATCACTCTATATAGAACATCAAAGGGATCCATAACTAGGAACTTCTATGCTAATATGAACATGACTTTTAAACTCAGTACTTTTGTAACCCTATTCTATCTCACGCACTACATTCACTCTTTTCACTCCTTTGGGAAAAACATTTGTTTGACATAACTCACATACTATACAATTCACATTCCCTCTTTTATTGTTTTGATTTTTTTTTTGTAGTTGTAGATGAACAGCATGCCTTTATTTATTACATCATTATGTGGTGCTAAGGTTCGAACCCAGTACCTCGCACATGCTAGGCAAGCGCTCTACCACTGAGCCACCACACCAGTCCCATATTTCCTCTTTGAAAAGAATTTGCATTCTTCTTTGCAGGAAGAGTGAAGACTGTCAAAGTTAACATTTCTTACCCTACTTCTATCCTCTTTAGCCAAAAATCTCTATTTCTACATTTACCATTGCCAAATCCAATTCCTCTACCCTTGATTCCTTATCTCCTTGCTGTTTACACAACCAAGAATCTTGGGTTTTTATTTTGTGTTGGGTATTGAACTCCCATGTGGTATGCAAGCACTCTCTACTAAGATAGCCTAGGAGATAGTTCTTAAATGAGCCCTTCCAAAGGAGGCATAAGTGATAGAGTGTGATGTAAGTGGGTCTAGCTAAGTAGTGTGGTCAGACAGCAAGAGGTCTGGGCAAAGCCAGATTATTGACTAGACAGAGGTAGCAGAACTTGGCAAGTTTAGGAAACCCAGACGGCATTAAAGTATGTAAAAGTAGCAATCAAGGCCAGAGAAGCAAAGTAATTAGACTCTTCAGGACAGTGGTCCAGAGCCATTGCTAGAAAGGACTTGTTCTTGATTGAAGCATAGGGGATCCTTGTCTTTTTACCTACTGTAGTCTAGGTATTCTCTAGTCATAGCCTTCAAGATAGGGCAATTTTAAAAGGTTCTAATTTCTAAAAACCAAACAAAAAGATTTTTAAAAGAAAGATTGAAGGAAAGAAAGAGAAAGAGAATGGGTCTTCATCTATTCAAGATCTCTCAGTGTAGCCGGGCGCAGTGGTTCAAGCCTGTAATCCCAGCACTTAGGGAGGCTGAGACAGGAGGATCGCGAGTTCAAAGCCAGCCTCAGCAACAGCGAGGCGCTAAGCAACTCAGTGAGACCCTGTCTCTACATAAAACACAAAATAGGGCTGGGGATGTGTCTCAGTGGTGGAGTGCCCCTGAGTTCAATCCCCAGTACCACAAAAAAAAAAAAAAAAAATCTCTCAGTGTCCAGGTCATCTTCAAGGTTTGACTGGAGGACCAAGTGCCTTATGTTAGGCAGATTCTTCAGAGCCCTATAATTTTCTTCATAGTTTCCCTCTTTCAGAATCTAGCCTGCAGCTGGATGTAGTGTCATGTATCTGTAATCCCAGCTACTTGGGAGGCTGAGGCAGGAGGATTATGTGAGTCTAGGAATTGGAGGCCAGCATTGGAAATGTAGTAAGATACCATCATTAAAAAAAAAAATGATCCAGCTTGAGAAAAGGGCAATGACTAAGTACAAGGGCAAATACAATTTATAGTTATTGTTACTGATATGTTAACAGTGTGGCTTTCTCATGTTCTTGTCAAATATAATATAGATACTCTCCATTTTACCAAAAGTATATTCTTCAAAGTCACTAATGACTTCCTAAAATCTTAAATCCAATGCTCTCTTCTTGGATTTTAATTTTTTTCCTCCCTGAACAGTATCCTATTTTCCCCTGAGCATATAAGCAGCATATTGCTTAAAACCCCTCAGTGACTAGGCACATTCTTATAATCCCAGCAATTTGGGAGGCTGAGGCAGGAAGATAGCAAGTTTGAGGCCAGTCTCAGCAAACAGGGAGACACCATCTCAGGACTTTATAGAAAAAATTAAAAATTTCTAGGGATGTACCTCAGTGGTAGATGCCCCTGTGTTCAATACTCATATCACAGAATAATTAACTAATAAAATAAAATGAAACCCCTCAATGTATCTCACATGCATCTGGCTTCATTAGAGGAGTTGACTCCTGACTACTAATATTGAGTAAGCACTAAGCTTTTTAATTTTGGTTCTCCACTCTTAGCTTTCTAAACACTCTCCCCTTTGGAAATCACCTCCCTTCTTGAGGTTGAATTCTTAACACTTAATGGATATCTCTCAGTTTTTTATTATTAGTTCTAATATCATTCCTGAGCTCTAGTCCCATTTGTCCAATCACCTTCTACCATGGATATACTATAATTACTTCAAATTCAGACATTAAAATTAGTCTTAGCCTTACCTACCCCAAATGACTTAACATATTATTCTCTCCTTATTTTTACTACATTAGTAAGATACCATTTCCTTAGACATCTAACCCTGCTCATCAGTAGTTTGTCTGAATTCTTACACATAAAATTTCAAAATAGTCTTTCTCTTCTTTTCTAGTTTAAAAACTTCTCTAATAAAAGTATAAAGCAAAACATCCACCACGTTAGACACCAAACTTCATTATCTATAATAGAAAATTAGAAACATGTAAAATTACTATTCTAAAATTTCCCCAGAAATATATATAGCAGAAATAACTTTTTTTTTTGCATATAGCAAAAAGGTGTTTGTTTTCTTTACCTCTAGCTCTTAAGATTCAGAAAGCAAGCCGGGCGCGGTGGCTCAAGCCTG
>PVHX01013212.1:25867-55757 GCA_004024805.1 Geosciurus inauris
AAAAAAAAAAAAAAAAAAAAAAAAAAAAAAAGATTCAGAAAGCAAAAGACTCTATTGAAAATCCTTGATCATTTCAAATGTGCTTTAATTTACAACCAATTTTTTAAAAATTTTTTTTAGTTGTTGATTGACCTTTATTTATTCATTTGTTTATATGTGGTGCTGAGGATCGAACCCAGTGCCTCCCACATGCGAGGCAAGTGCTCTACCACTGAGCCACAACCTCAGCCCCACAACCAATTTTTTATGATGCTTTTAATCAAGAACTATGATAAAAAGTATCCACACTGAGAATATGGAAGTGTTCTAGAACATAGAAAAGGTATTGCAACCATTTGAATTCCTGGCAATTTCAGCCACAGAAATAAGGGTGTTTAGAAATCTACTTAAGTAAATTTACTTCTTTTTTTTTTTTAATATTTTTTAGTTGTAGATGGACACAAATATCTTTATTTATTTTTATGTGGTGCTGAGGATTGAACCCAGTGCCTCACGCATGCAAGGCAAGCACTCTACCACTGAGCTACAATCCCAGCCCGTAAATTTACTTCTTACAAAAGGTTCTTTTTCTTTCTTTTGGGATTCAGAGAATTAAAACTCATTAAGAGAAGATTAAGCAATTCATCCATTCAACTCTGTTCTTCCTTTCATTTCTTCCAGCCCTCCATTAGATGTTTTTCTGTGGAATTAATTTTTAGCTCATGTCTATACTCTCTTTAAAAAAACCCTACTGGTAGCAATTGAATCGAATTATGTCAAGTTATGAAGGAAGCACTTTTCAGGAATGATATTCCTTTTGCCTTCTCTAATCTCTGATACTCATCTCTCTGCTAATTCACATGCTAATATTTTCCAAATATGCAAGAAAACTAGAACTCCAATGCTTGTTGGAATAATAGTTACCATGTATTAATCTCGTGATCCAGATTAAGAAAAACAGAATTCAAATCAATTTATGAAAACAAGTTGGATAGGACGGACATTAAGCGGGACTTGACCAAGAGTTCAAGTGAAGTTGTCATGACTTCCTCTTACAGTGGCACACTCCTGCGATCCCAACTCCTCAGGAGGCTAGGGTAAGAGGATTGAAAATCCCAAGCCAACCTGGCAATATATTGAAACCCTATTTTAAAATAAAAAATTTAAAAAGACCTGGGGAGGTTCCTAGTGGTAGATTGCTTGCTTAACAAACATGAAACCCTGGATTTAATCCCCACTTCTCCCCACACACCAGACACATAATTCAGGAACTGTGTTCTGGGACGATGGTTTATTCTTTAGAAACAGAAAAGATCCCTGCAAGGTGCTGCAGAAAATTCTGGAGAAGGATTCTGACTGACTCAGTTGGAGTCTACTCCTGAGTCAGTTACACAGTAATCAAGTAACTTGAGGTGAGGCAGCACAAACCTGGCAGTTAATGGCATGTGCTCTGTTGTTAAACATCCCGGACTTAAATCCCAACAAGTTGTGTGATTTTGGGAAATTACTGACCTTAACTGTTTCAGTTTCCTTACTGTAATCTAGGAATTACATTGTGGGGACTATATTCTATAAAAACACACAGAACAAGCCTTTACATTCTATGTAAAGATACAAAAGTTATTGCATAGATTTTACCAGTTATTCTTATTATTGGTCATTTGCTCATCATCCCTGCAGTTTGAATGAGAGGGGATGCTATTATGAGAAGAAGGTGGTAATAGAGATAGAGAATGGTGTACACTGTGCTGAGCAACCAAAATAGATTAACTACTACCTTTATGAAAGGAAATTTGAAAATTTTTATCAAATTTATAATGTGCATACTCAGTAAAGACCAGTTGCTTAGCATGTGGTGTATATGTATATTGGACTATAAGGTAGTCCTTTAAAATGATGCAAAAGAAGTATACTTATTTTTTGAAAAAGACGTTCACAATAAATACTCAATAACATAATCCCATTTTTTTGGTAATGTATGTAGAATATACATTTAAAACTAATAATGAAGCCAGGCGTGATGGCGCAAGCCTGTAACCCCAGCACTTTGGGAGGCTGAGACAGGAGAATCGCAAGTTCAATAGCGAGGCACTAAGCAACTCAGCGAGACTCTGTTTCTACATAAAACACAAAATAGGGCTGGGGATGTGACTCAGTGGTTGAGTACCCCTGAGTTCAATCTCCAGTACTAAAAAACAAACAAACAAATAATGATTGACTTACAATGATGAGATTTGTATTATCTGCTTTCTGTCTTCTATATTTTTTGATTATTAATAATGAACATATTTACATTTTTAAAAAGTTAAAATGAGTATATATTATGTACCATTTTCAAGTCATTGTCTTTTTTCCTGGGAATTACAGTCCCATTTCCATTTGTAAAACAGGTAATAATTTTGTTTTTAAAATGAACAACTTAACGTTTGTTGTTCTTTGAAGCTATTTTATCATCTTCATTTGCTTCTGTCTTGATCATCTTGCAGTTTTATAATTATTATGCTCTTCTTTCACCTCAGAAAATTTGTTTTTAGCCATACCTATTCTATTTCTTGCTCTAATTTATTAATGATATAGAATGATAGTCATGTTTATTTAGTTTGAAATTTTCCTTTTCTTCTCATTTCATTCTTTTATCATCTCATCTTTGAGGATGTGTTAAATTGAATTTGTGTTATTGCAGAGGATATTTTCTTCTTTTTTTTAGTGTTATTTTAATTTTATTAAGTATATGTGCACATACATATTATATATACTGGAAAAGATTGGAAGGAAATTGACCAAATCTTTTTTTTTTAATATTTATTTTTTAGTTGTAGGTGGACAGAATATCTTTATTTTATTTTTATGTGGTGCTGAGGATCGAACCCAGTGTCTCACGCGTGCTAGGCGAGCACGCTACCACTGCGCCATAACCCCAGCCCCTGACCAAATCTTAATAGTAACTATCTCTGAGAAATTGAACTATGTGTGATTTTTATATTTTTTCATAATTTCCTGAGTTTATTTATTTATTCTAATTAAGTATACATGATACCAGAATGCATTTTGATTCATCGTACACAAATGGAGCACAACTTTCCATTTCTCTGGTTGTACACAATATAGAGTTGCACCATATGTGCAGTCATACATATGCCTAGGGTAATGATGTCCATCTCATTCCACCATCTTTCCTGCCCCCATGTCCCATACACTCCTCTACCTCCCTTTTGCCCAAAGTTCCTCCATTCTTCCCATGCCTCCTTCCCCATTATGGATCAGTATCCATTTATCAGAGAGAACACTTGGCCTTTGGTTTTTAGGAATTGGCTTAATTCACTCAGCATGATATTCTCCAATTCCATCCATTTACCTACAAATGCCATGATTTTATTCTTTTTTATTGCTGAGTAATATTCTATTGTGTATATATACCACAGTTTCTTTCTTTATCCATTCATCTATTGAAGGGCATCTAGATTGTTTCCATAGTTTAGCTATTGTGAATTGAACTGCTATAAATATTGATGTGGCTGCATCACTGTACTATGCTGTTTTTAAGTCCTTTGGGTATAGACCAAGGTGTGGGAGAGCTGGTTCAAATGGTGGTTCCATTCCAAGTTTTCTAAGGAATTTCCATACTGCTTTCCTGATTGGTTGCACCAATTTGCAGTTCCACCAACAATGTATGAGTGTGCCTTTTCTCCCACATCCTCACCAATACTTACTGTTGTTTGTATTCTTGAAAACTGCCATCCTAACTGGCATGAGATGAAATCTTAGTTTTAATTGGCATTTCTCTAATTGATAGAGATATTGAACATTTTTTCATATATTTGTGGATCAGTTGTATATCTTCTTCTGAGGAGTGTTCGGTGTCTGTTTAGCTCCTTAGCCCATTTATTGATTGGGTTGTTTTTTTGGTGTTAAGTTTTTTGAGTTCTTTATATATCCTAGAGATTAGTGCTCTATCCAATGTGTGTGTGGCAAAAATTTGCTCCCAAAATGTAGGCTCTCTCTTTACCTTGGTGATTGTTTCTTTTGCTGAGAAGTTTCAGATTACATATACTGGGAAACCAATTCAGATCTCAGCAGATTTCTCAATCCAGACCTTCAAAACTAGGAGATCTTGGAACAACATATACAAAGCTCTGAAAGAAAATGGATGTCAAGAATCTTATTTCCAGCAAAATTAAGCTTCAGATTTGATGATGACATAAAAACCTTCTATGATAAACAAAAGTTAAAAGAATTTACAGTGAGAAAGCCTGCAATACAGAATATTCTCAGCAAAATATTCCATGAGGAGGAAAGGAAAAACAATAATAAAAATCAGCAAAGGGAGGAACTACACTAAAGGAAAAACCAATCAAGGGAGAAACTAAGTCAAGTAAAAAACCAAAACAAAACAAAATGACTGGGAATACAAACCATATTTCAATAATAACCGTGAATGTTAATGGCCTAAACTCATCAATTAGAGTGGGGGCTGGGATTGTGGCTCAGTGGTAGAGCACTTGCCTCGCATGCGTGAGGCACTGGGTTCAATCCTCAGCACCACATAAAAATAAAAATAAAATAAAGATTTTGTGTCCATCTACAACTAAAAAATATTAAAATAAATAAATAAATAAAAGACATAGAGTGGCAGATTGGATTTAAAAAAAAAAAAGATCCAACAATATGCTGCCTTCAAGAAAGTCATCTTATTGGAAAAGACATTCACAGACTGAAGGTGAAAGGATGGGAAAAAAATACCACTCACATGGACTGCATAAACAAGCAGGAGTTTCCATCCTCATATTGGATAAAGTGGACTTCAAAAGAAAGTTAATCAGAAATGATAAAGAAGGATAGTTCATGCTGCTTAAGGGAATCATACATCAACAAGACATAACAATGGTAAATATTTATGCCCCAAACAATGGAGCATCTACTTACATCAAACAAACCCTTCTCAATTTCAAGAATCAAATAGACCACAACACAATAATACTGGGTGATTTTAACATATTTCTCTCACCACTGGATAGATCTTCCAAACAAAAACTAAACAAAGAAATTACAGAACTTAATAATACAATCAATAATTTAGATTTAACAGACATATAGAATATTTCATTCATCAACAAGTGAATACACTTTTTTCTCAGCAGCATATGGATCCTTCTCTAAAATAGACCATATGTTATGCCACAAGTCTGAGCAAATACAAAAAAAATGGAGATAGTACTCTGCATTCTATCAGACCATATTGGGATGAAATTAGAAATCAATGATAAAATAAAAAATAGAAGTTACTCCAATACCTGAAGACTAAATAATATGTTATTGAATGACATATGGATAGCAGAAGACATCAGGGAGGAAATAAAAAAATTCTTAGAGGTAAATCAGAATTCTGATACAACATACCAAAATCTATGGGACACCATGCAGGCACTGCTAAGAGGAAAGTTCATTGCATTGAGCTCATTCATTAAAAGAAGACAAAGTTAACAAATAAATGACCTGACATTTTCTTCTTTTGGAGAGCTAGGTTTTCCTCTTTTCCAGATTTTGCATGCTAGATCTCTTTACTTTTCCTTCCCTCCCACTTTTTATACTTGCCTTATTTTCTTTATTTATCCTGTTCAGAGGCATTATGACCTAATGTTTAAGGACTTACATCCTTTCACCTTAGTATATGTTTTTGGGCAAGTTAATTCACTATTCCATGCTTCAGTTTTCTTACTACATGCAATGGGGGAAAATAATAGTTTCTAGTTCTTAAGGTTGGTATGAGAATTTTAAAAATTAATATAAAATGCTTAGAATATTTGGTTTACTAAATATTTATGTTAACAATTATAATGACAGCACCACTGACATTTCTTTTCAATGTGTCCATGATGTCTAACTGGTATCTACGCTGCTAGAATTTGTGCATAGATATCAGTTTGGGGATTTTGTGGGATTTATATAATCTATAGTCAGTGTGCTCGCTGATCTTTGCCAGGCTCATAATTCCCTTCCATGGGAACTACCACTGGAATTTGGAGCAGTTCCTCAACTCAATGCAAGGTTCTGGAGCCTATGCATCTACCAGTGAATGGCAGCAAAGGTTCTGGTTGTTCATTTCTCCTTTCATCCTTCTCTCTCTAGAAACTACTTCCACTTCCCTCAGGCAGAAGAGAAGTAAATAAGGATATATTTTCTGTCTACACCTAAATTTGGGATATTTATGAACATTCTCATGATTTGTTTTTAACTTTCAGAGATTGCTTCTGGTAGATACAGGCAGAGCCAAATTAAGCCTCACCAGAATCATTGAGTAGTTGGCCATTACTTTCTCTATGAACTCATGAAGTCATGTTCCTTCCCTAACTTGGTTATTACTAATAAAATGTGTGCTGTTTTTTTAAAAAACATTTTATAAAATGGTGATTTGTTTTGTTTTGTTGTGGTGATGGGACTCAAATCCAGGACATGCTAAGCAAACACTTTTTCCCAGCCCCTAAATTGTTCTTTAATTAAATATTAGTAGATGAAATGTTTGTGGTCCACTTTTACTCTTCATCACTGTGCAGAAGTAGCCTCCATGTATAGTTGTATGACTAAAGGAGCCACTCAAGTGACTCTTACCTAGATGAAGATTGCTTCAAGGGCAGTTGCTATGTTGTTGGCAGAGAAGAGACTATTTCTTTTGCTGGAAAATATTATGTTCTGCCTCATTGGTACTCAATACATACATGAGTGAGTGCAGGCATAGTTCCCAATAAGCTTTGTGTTTAGTCATCTAACTGAATATAAAAATATTTTCCCCTACACATACTGCTGGCAGACTATATCATTTCAGTATTTCTTCTTCTGCTCAAGAAACATTCTCTGAGTTTCTGTTCATCAACTTACCTCCCTTATCTCTTTTCACGTTTTCAGCTAGGGAAAAGTGGTAGGTTCCAGTGATCTCCCAAATCATAGACTTCTAGTCTTCTACTTTCCTGTTCCAGAACTGATTGACTTCAGTTTGCTCCTGGCTGAACAAAATTCCCTCCATGTGATGGCTTCTTTCCCTTTCAAAATTATTTCTCATGACTTTCACTTTCTCTGATGTAGAATTCCAATAGGCTCGAGAAGAACCACAATCTGATTAAAATCACAAAGTCTTGTGTGGCTTAATTGTAGTTCTAAAATTGTCCTATTTGCCTTTTTTTAAAAATTTTTTTTAGTTGTTGATGGATCTTTATTTTATTATTTATATGTGGTGCTGAGGATCGAACCCAGTGCCCCACGCATGGTAGGCAAGCGCTCTACCACTGAGCTACCGCCCCAGCCCTGTCCTACTTGCTTTTAACCAAGTGACTATCTACCTATCTTTTTGGTTGAGATGTTTATTTCACCTGTTAACAAAAGTTAGCCTTTATAGTTTGGAGTGGGGCAAGGTAAAGTGAGCATTCCTTGCACTGTGAGGAAGAATAAGAAAAAACTGTTTTGGAAAGATGGTTCAACCAATGAATCACTGA
The DNA here is from genome assembly GCA_004024805.1 of Geosciurus inauris. NCBI lineage: Eukaryota > Metazoa > Chordata > Mammalia > Rodentia > Sciuridae > Geosciurus > Geosciurus inauris. The sequence continues at coordinate 33,331 of PVHX01013212.1, forward strand.
GACTCAAATCAGAGAAGTAAACTCACTTCCTCTGTCTTGTCTCACCTTTCCAGCTAGAAGGCCTGTGGTAGGCTGTGAATATACTCCCTTGGGATTTTGGAGTCTTTGTTCTTTTTATAAATAATTCTCCTTTAAGTGCTTATGGATGAAGAACCATCCAACTAAATATGTGTGAGCTAAATATATTTAGTGGCAATCTTTAAGTTTTATAGATATTAGAGTTAACTTTTTATAGCAATAATGTTATAAATGATGGCTAGGATCCTAACTCATTGCTCAAATACCTATTTAAACTAAAATATTCCTGATGAATTTTACAGGCAAGGTTGTTGGCAGTATAGGAAGGTTTCTAGAACAACAAGTTTTAGTTTTGATTCAGTCAGGGAAACCCCTAAAAGACTAGACCCCTTTTAGGACTAAGGAATAAAACCTCTTGGGGAATAGATAGCCAAGCTAGCTTTCAGGCTTATGAGATTAAGAACCATATCATAGAAATACTAGTTAAAAGATGAACTGATCTTCAAGGCTGTAAGGGTTATGGCCGGACCACACACAGTACACCTTATGCGACCAGGAGATCTTTATTCACTGAGATCAGTGCAGGTGGACATCCAGAGAGACAGAGAGGAGGGAGGCTGCAGAGCATGGGATTTTATAGGGCCTGCGGTAAACGCGTTGTGGACTATGGATTGGTGGTCTGGTTATGACGCCCCTGAGGTCACTTCTAAGTTGAAGGTTAGGATTTAACTCAGGTGGGAAGGGTTTAATTTGGGTGGGGAGGGTTTAACAGGGAGGGAAGGGTTTAACTTGGGTGGGAAGCTTGGGCGGGAAACTGCCTATGCTTTAGAGAAGAGAGGGCCAAAAGTGGGTACAGGGAGGGCTGTTTTTACCTTACAAAGGTTATGAGGGTGAGATAACACAGCAGTAGAGAGGAGGCTGGGAAAATCAGCTCTGCCCTCCAAGATTATGGGGTCAACAGAAATGCCAGCTCTGAAAATAATAGCTGTAGAGACTTACCCGGATGGTAAAGGCAACTCCAGGTAGTGAGGGGCAAATACACGTGTAGAATAGTCACTAAAGTAATCCATAGCTACCTTTAACTTCTTAGTATACTAAAACAAACAAACACAACCCCTACACAGTCCAAGGTGAGAACTTCAGATAGTTATAAGCCATGTAAAGCGTGAAGAGGCATGATGAAAAAGGGTGCGGGTGCAAATGAAGTTCCACTTCTACCCGTAATAACATTAAGAATCCAAGTTTCTGCCTGTTTCATATATTCCATAAAAGCTATTCCCCTTTGTTCTTTGCTTGAGTCAGCCTGGGATTTTTGTCCCCTATTTGCTGCCTTCCATCTGCCTTGAATGGAAGCCCATGTCCCTTTTCCTTTGCTGGAGCCAACCTGGAGGTCTTTCCCCATCACCAAAAGCTTGGTCCTTGTCCCCAATGCCAATCCAATAACAAGGACATGGTTTTGAGAAAAAGGAAAAAGTCTTATTGCTTTGCTAGCAAGGAGAAACACAGGGGACTCCTGTCCCAGATGCTGTGATTCTTCCCATTAGCAGGAACAGGGGGCTTTTAAAGAGATGATTAAAAGGCTACAGTCTATGTGTTCTCTGTTGGAGTTGTGATGCACTAGTTAATTTGAGACTTAGTCATTTCTGAGATCTGGTACCATCCCCAAAGTCTGGATTACTTCGTTCCTATCGTGGGTGTGTGCTCAAAGACAGGTAACTCTGCCTAAAATGGGGAAGAAAGGTAATGCTGTTTCCCCTGAGATTAGGAAGGGGAAACAATTAGGAAGGAGGGGAGAGAGAGAGGAAGAGAAAGAAACATGTCCATTTAAAAAATAAGTTGCAGGGGCTGGGATTGTAGCTCAGCGGTAGAGCACTTTCCTCGCATGCGTGGGGCCCTGGGTTCGATCCTCAGCACCACATACAAGGCAATAAAATAAAGACATTGTGTCCATCTACAATTAAAAAATATTTAAAAAAAAAAATAAGTTGCAGTGGTAGAGCAGCAAGGGATATATCCAAAGCATAAAGTGGACCACTGTTACACCCCAAGTACTATCTCCCTTCTGGATCAAGCAGAATCCTTATTAAAGCCTTGCTTGAGTTTAAATTCTTTCCGGGTCCATTGTTTGTTTCTACAACTCTGGATTTAAGAACCCAAGGTTAGTAACAGTTGCATCCTTTTATTATTTTTATGAGCTAATGAGTTCAGAATGTGAAAATCCAGCAGCATATTCCACTTGTTTTGGCCTTAGCTATTGCATTAAGGATTTCTAATTCCTAACTTTCCCATCTATTGGATGTGAACAGCGAGGAGGAAAGCCCCTAATGGTGACTCCCATGTCAGAAGCCCTGGAGGGACAGAGTCAGATTGCAGTGGGTAGGAGGGGAATGACAAAGATTTCTGGAAATCAGAGCATGAGGAAGAGGCATAATTACTTCTAAGCTAACTTCTTCTATGCTCTTAATAATTCCAAGCACCATAGAATTTAGCCTGTTTGCTTTTCTTTACACTATTACCACCCATTTACTCTTATAAAATCCACCTCCTCTTGAATTCTAGCACTGAGGACAACATAACTTCTTACTGGTCTGCCAATCTTAGAAACCACTTAGTAGTTCGGTTTTCTAATACATTTTGCTACCAGTAACATGAAATACACAGAATTTAGTTTTAAAGAAAAAACTTCCTTTTTTCTTTTCTTTTTTTTTTAATATTTTTTTTTTAGTTGTAGATGGACACAATATCTTTATTTATTTTTATGTGGTGCTGAGGATCAAACTCAGTGCCTCACGCATGCAAGGCAAGTGCTCTACCACTGAGCCACAATCCCAGCCCAAAAACTTCCTTTTTTCAAAGCCATTCTTCCTCTTTCATTTCTTGGAAACTAAAGAAACAAAAAAGGAACACCATAAAATCACAGTCTTTGAGGATTCAAGTGACAGAATGATACAATTCAATTGTAGTTCAGGAAATAATTAGATTTAACAATTCTCTTCGACTTAATGTATTAGGTGGATTTTTTTACCTTAGGGCTGAAGGGTGGAAGAAAATGTAAGGAAGCAGGATGGAGGCAGGCAGTGCTGCCTTCTAAATCTATAAGAAAGGGTCAGGAAGGGAAGAATAAAGAGCAAACATGTATAAATTACCTTTATCCCCTCCCTCTTCTCATTTTACTGATCTTCCCACAAGGTCAGCATTATGGGAAGTTGTGTAAGAAGTCAGGAATGGATTTAGGATTGAACAGGGCCTTCCTAAGGCAAGCTGTGTGACATTAGGTAATGATCTACAGGAGCAATAGCTTGAAGATGTTAAATAAAAAGTACAGAAGGACCAGGGCTTTGGACTATGCTTTTGAACAGGCTAGTTTAAAATCAAAGTGGAGTCATCGTAAAGATGCATGTCACCAAGTTGAAACTAAGCTATTTATCTGAACTTGTGAGAAATCAAGATAGTCAAAATTTCCCAAACAGGCCAGTTTCAATTGGCATGAAAATGACATTCCCTCTGTTTTAAACTTACACAAAAGATATAATTTGGTGTTAATTGATAAGTTGTTTCCCTGTTGTCCTGGCACCCTATCCCTGCTTTATAAGGAAAGTAATTTTGAAATGACTAAGTTGTTTTTTTGTTTCTGTTTTCTTCAAATACTTCTTTGTCTATAAAGGCAACTTACTTTGGACCATTGGAACACTTTTTTTTTGATGAACATGTATTAATTGTATATATTAATGAGGCTTATGTATTGGTATTTTAATACATGCATAGAGCATAGGTCAGCATTATGGGAAGTTGTACAAGAAGTCAGGAATGGATTTAGGATTTAAAATCAAAATGGAGTCATGATAAAGATGCATGTCACCAAGTTGAAACTAACAGATCAAATCAGGGTGTTTAACATTTACCTCTTCTTATCATTTCTTTATGTTTGAAGTCTTCAAGCTTCTCTTCCGTATCTTAATAAAATATATAATAGATTATTCTGAACTGTATTCATCCCACTGTGTTGTAGAACATCAGAACTTATTCCTTCTAACTGTATTTTATAGCCATTATCTATTCTCCTTTTACCAACCTCACCCTTCCCAATGCCTAGTAATTACTTTTCTTTTTTTTTTTTTAAATTTTTTTTATTAGTTGTTCATGGATCTTTATTTATTTATTTATATGTGGTGCTGAGAATCAAACCCAGTGCCTCACAAATGCTAGGCAAGTGCTCTACCACTGAGCCACGACCCCAGCCCCAGTAATTACTTTTCTATGTTCAGGTCAACTTTTTTTTTTTTAGTTATTGAAACATTTATTTTATAGAATTAAATGTTATTCTATGCAGAATTAAAAATAAAGCCAAAGCCAATTAAGATGTTTAAACTAGCTTTTTATAATTTTCCTCCTTTAGCAGAGATAAATAAATTTTCTATGGCTACCCATCTCTCTCTGATATTGTAGGAAACTATTTATATGTATGTAAGCCAGACCCTATCTGTATTCAGCCTTCCTCTCAGCTATTAGTACCTACTCTGTGCCATAACAAATGCTGGGGAATCATGGATACAAGATATATTCAAAGGTTCTTGGATAACACTGTTTTAGCCAGGTGTGGTGGTGCACGCCTGTAATCCTAGCCCTTTGGGAGGCTGAGACAGGAGAATCGCAAGTTCAAACCCAGCCTCAGCAACAAAGAGGTGCTAAGCAACTCAGTGAGACCCTGTCTCTTCATAAAAATACAAAATAGGGCTGGAGATGTGGCTTAGTGGTCGAGTGCCCCTGAGTTCAATCCCTGGTACCAACCCCCCTGCCAAAAAGAACACACTGTTTTGCTCTTTAAACTAAGTTGTCATGTGCTCTAATAACCATTCTATATAGCAAAAGTTATTTCTTAGATTATGAAGCAGAATATCCTTCTTGTAGGTAAGTGTCAGCAAACTTTTTTTCTTTAAAGGATCAGATAGTAAATATTTTTGACTTTTCAGGTCACACAGTCTCTGTTAAAATCACTTAACTCTGCAGTTGTAGTGTGAAAATAGATAATACAAAATGACTATATGTGGCTATGTTCCAATAAAATTTATATATGGGCATGTGAATTTCATAAATTTTTATTTAACTAAATGTTATTGTTTTTTGCATTAGTCAGCTTTATTACTGTAACATAATACCTGAGGAAAAAATTAAAGGAGGCAAGATTTATTTTCACTTGTGGGTCTCAGTCCATGGTCATATGGTTCTATCGTTATGTGCCTGTGGTGAGGCAGAGCAACATGACAGAGGGTGTTGTAGAACCAAGCTGCTCACCTCGTGGTGGCCAGTAAGGAAAGGGTGTGGGGAGAAAGGAGCCAGGGACAAGATATAGTTCCCTAGGGCATGACCCCTGTCTTGGTCTGGATCTCAGACTAATTTATATATGGCAGATTCATCAGCCTCACAACAGGATGGGTTTTATAAGCTTTAATATGAGATAATATAACAATAAGCAAGCAACAGTTTTACTTTACAATATTGAGTATTGTATATAATGAATCAATAATACAGAAAAAAAGAAAGAGCGACTCCAGCCCAGTAAGCACTCACCAATCAACACCGGATAACACAACACAGGTTTGCAGGTCACTCAAAGCATCATAATCACCTTCAACACCTATCCTCGGGTAAAAGGAGCAACACTGAGGGCAGGATGAAAACATAGGTGAGAGTCAGATTCTTTCTTCACAAATCAGGTTCCTTCTTCTCATCATCAGGTTCCTTTTTCTACACTCCAAGCATCGGATTCCTTCTCCAGTTAGATTCCTTCTTCTCCAGTTGGATTCCTTCTTCTCCTTCTCATTCCCCTTTGGAGGACTTAAAAAGACACAGCAACCCCTCCCAATATGCAGTGAGGCATTATGTAACTGGCCTTAGGTTGTTTTTTCTCTGTAAGGTGGGAACTGGCCAGGTTCCAAGCTCACAGGGTCAAAAGTTGAAAGTTCTGATGCACCAAGAGCTCATTAGTGTGCCAGAACAATAACAATAACATTGAGTGTGTTTACTGTCTTCAAAGTCTCTCCAAATTCCTCACTAATGGACCCTCCTTTCCTAAGTCACTTTAGGACGGGCCCATATTATTAACTATCTATACAACCCCAAGGACCCACTCCCTTCAACTAGGTTCTATAGCCTACAGTTTCCAACACTTCCCAGTAGTCCATTCAGTTATGATTCCATCAATAGATTAGTTCATTGATGAGGCCGGAGCTCTCATGATCCAATCACTTCTCAAAATACCTCTGAACTGCACTGGGGACTAAGGCTTCAACACATGAGACTTTGGGGACATCCCAGATACAAACCATAACCTCGTCCATTGATTCTTTTTGATGATTTAAAAGTGTGAAAATCCATTCTTACCTTGAGGGCTGCATAAAACCAAAAAGCAAACCAGATTTGGCCTATGGGGCCACAGTTTTGGCCCAAACTCATCACTATAAAGACGGGAAAACCGAGAGCCTAAAGAGTTAAGATCCTTTTTCCAACATCTTTTGCGCTTGTGGCAGAGATGAAATTAGCATTTTATCCTGACGCCTCCATTTGCATTCCAGTCACTTTACCATATTGCCCCTCAGCTTAAATTGTTAAATGTAGTTTGGTTAGGATACTGTATGATGATGATTGCATGAGTCTGCATAGAGTATTATTTATATATCAAAGGTTTTGGGGTTTTATTTATTTATTTTTTGGTAAAAGGGATTGAACCCAGGGGCACTTGGCTCCCCTTTTTAAAAAATTTATTCTAACTAGGTATACATGACAGCAGAATGCATTTTGATTCATCGTACCCAAATGGAGCACAACTTTTCATTTCTCTGGTTGTACTTGAAGTAGAGTCACACCATCTGTGCAGTTATACATGTACGTAGGGCATTGATGTTCATCTCATTCCACCATCTTTCCTGCCCCCATGTTCCCTCCTCCCTCCCTCCCCTTTGACCAAAGTTCCTCCATTCTTCCCATGCCTCTCCCCCATTATGGTTCACATCCACTTATCAAGAGAGAAGATTCAGGCTTGGCCCTTTTTTATTTTTTTATTTTGAGACAGGATCTCACTAAATTGCTTAGGGCCTTGCTAAATTGCTGAGGCTGGCCTTGAATTTCTGATCCTCCTGCCTCGGTCTTTCAAACTGCAGGGATTATAGGGTTGAACCACTATGTCCGGTTATGTCAATGTTTTTTGTTTGCATCTTTTCCCAATAGACTTCAAGGAATCACAGTTGAAGGATTTTTCAGTGCTGTGGAAGAAACAAGTAAATTATATTTATTTAGCTGTTTCATTGAAATAATTCATTGTTGATCAAAGGCTATTTAATGGGAAATTTAAAAAGTGTTAAAAGAAAAAAATTTAGATGTATTAAATTTAACAGTTTAATTGAGCAAAGAATACACTCTTTAGACTGAGTGTGATAGTGTATGCCTAAATCCCAGCAGTTTGGGAGGCTGAGACAGGAGGATCGTGAGTTCAAAGCCAGCCTCAGCAACTTAGTGAGGCCCTAAGCAACTCAATGAGAACTTGTCTCTGAATAAAAATATTAAAAAAGAACGGGGGATGTGTATCAGTGGTTAAGTGCCTCTGGGTTCAATCTCCCGTACCAAAAAAAAAAGAACATGCTCCTTAGTTAGACTTCCAGTTTGGTTGAATGCTAAGTTAGATTACAGGTCCTTACTAGGGAATCAAGGAATAGAGGCATCCTCAGACCAAATTTAGTTTAACAAAAGGTAGTGTGAATATTTCGGATGAATAAGAAGCAAAAGAATGCCTTTGCTTTTTATTAGCTATCTTAGTTCTATAGTTTTTGGATACAGACTTGGATAGTCTCAGAACTTTTGTGGCAGTCTCAAACATCATTGGGATGTTTGATTTGAACTGAGACTTGACACTGGAAAACCTCAGAAAGAGTGTCAAAAGGTTAGATTTATTTAGGAAAAATCACAACAACTGGTAACGTTCGTTGAATGCTTCCTATGTTCAAAACATTGTTCTTATTTAATTATTATGATAACAATATGAGGAAAGTTTACTACTATCTCCATATTATAGAAAAGTCAAGTAAAATGAGGTTAAGTTACCTTTCTAAGTAAGTGGTAAGGGCAACATTCAAATTCAGGCAGTCTATCTCAAGGGCTTTTACTCACAGGATTAAGGAAATTAAATAAATGCTAATAGATGCACAGAGTTGCAGAAATGACATTGCCAAGCAAAATGTTGTTGATAACCAAATGAACTTTCTATTTTTATAGCTGAAGAAAATGAGCCTTTAGAGTTAACAGAGCCTATAATCCCCAAAACTTAGGGGGCTTAGGCAGAATTGCAAATTGAAGACCACCCTTGGCAATATAGTCAGACCCTGTCTCAAAATAAAAATAAAGGGCTAGGGGATAGTTCAGTGGTAAAGCACTCCTGGGTTCTATCCTCAAGTACCCCTCCTCCACATACACAAAAAAGAAAGAAAACAAAAAGCTAATGGATTTTTCCAAGGTCAAACAGCTAGTTAATGTGTGAATCAGGAATATATCTCAAATTTCCTGTTAGCTCATTTAGTTTTTTAAACTCTGCTACACTGCATGCTTTTCAAAACCAAAAACTGTTCAGAAAAGAATGAATAAACATTTAAAGTATAAGCCAGCTATGGAATTTATGTGGTGAAGTACATATATCAATCCTGATTTACGGTCTAAAATACAGGTGTAGCTTGATAGTAGAGTGCATGCTTAGCATGGACAAGGACTTGGGTTCAATTTCTAGCACCCCAAAATAAAATAAAATAAATTCAAAGTTAACTTAAAGCCACTTTAAGTAAATTTGAAATGATAATTACAAAACAAATTCAGAGCTGAGCACAGTGGTGCACACCACTACTCCCAGCCATTGGGAGGCTGAGGCAGGAAGATCCAAATTCAAGGCCATACTGGACAATTTAGGAAGATCCTGTCTCAAAAAAAAAAAAAAAAAAATCATCTATAGGTATGCTAGACCTCAATAAAAAATATACATATTTTAAAAAGACAAATTAAGTTTTGGCTTTACAAAGACACTGGAATAATGGAATTACTTTCATCTTTCAAGTTAAAAAAGGAGAGATGGCTCTTAAACTTGTTCTTTAAATAACCTTAAATTGCAAGACAAAGTAAACATATACTGCAAAAGCCTTAGGAAAAGCAATTAAAATTACTAGTACCTGTCTCTGCCCCACTCTCCGCTGTCCCCAGTAGTAGTTTGAAGTCTTTCAGTACGATGGAGTGTTTCTAGTTATAGCTATTCATTTAACATTTATTGAAGACCTAAATTGAAACTGACACTGCTAAACGTTTGAGGTGCAGAGAGGAAAAGGACACAATCTGCCCTTAAGAGGCTTAGAGTATAGAGGGGAAGACGTATAAACTAATATTTGTCAATAGTAATACGAAATTTGTGTCAAAATATAATGACACTTTTCAGTTTGGAATTCTTAGGTTCTCCCAAAACAAATGCTCAAAGCAGGGCTCGCGCGGTATTAGAACAATACCATTTCAAAATATATGTTAAGATACATTTAAAAATACCACGTTAGCTTTTGTCAAATGTTTAAGCCTTTCAAAATTACCAAATTCTCCTTCTTCGCGAACTGGAAACGCGCACACGCCTGGAATAACCCAGACACTGCTAACAAATGTGCAGGGGATCACATTTACTTAAAGATTCTCGTGAGTAGTCTGGAAAGCGGTGCATGTTGGGACTTGTAGTCCTAACAGGAACAAGGACACTGCAATTCCATTATAAGACACTTCTCCCCTTGAAAATTGGTTTCTCAAAAGTTAGATTAAATCCTAAAGCATAACTTGACAAGTCTCACCTCTTCCTAGACTCCTTATGCCGCTGCTAGGCTCATTTACGTTCAACGCTTAAAGGGACAGTGACTTCCTTCACAAGCCTCAAAGAGATTGGCCTGTTTTCTGTACTGGGCGGAGCTCCAGGTTGAATCGAGCTCAGGATTGGCCACCTTCTGACCAGAAGAGGCGTTTTTGTATCTACTTGCTGAAAGAATCTTTTTTCTACTGCACCCTTTTTTACGCTGAGGGAAATCTCGCGATATTTCAGCTGAAGCTACCCAAAGACGCGTAGTGAGCGGCAGAGGACTGTGGGGGTGGCGGGCACCGAAGCCGGGAGGGAACAGGTCAGGCGGGGAGGCGAGCGCGTGCTGCCTGCGCCACTTGGGCTCGGTCTGGGCTGACTGACCCGGGCCCAGAGGAAGTGTGCGGACAGCGCGGCCCTCCAGGCTGGTGAGTCGGCCCGGGTCGCAGCCGGTAGGTGGACCCGGGGCTTCACCTGGGCCTCCGCACGCAGTGACAGGTGCGCGGAGGAGCGCGGCGCTCCACCGCTCGCCGACCCGCCCCCTCCGGGCCTTGCCGCTAGGGCTCGGGATGAGCCGCGAGCCCCAGCTGAGCTACTCGGGCTTTTGGCGCCTATCGCTGTCGGCTTCGCCGCGGAAGAGCGGCCGCCGCCCCTGAGGGAGGGAGGAGGGAAGCGGCCGCTGACCCCGGGCATGAGCCGGACTTGGCGTCTACTGCTCGACTGAGGTGCCGACATGAACCTGCACCAGGTGTTGACCGGGGCTGTGAACCCTGGCGACCACTGCTTCTCCGTGGGCAGCGTCGGCGATCAGCGCTTCACGGTGAGTGAGAGAGGCTCCCGCGTCGCCCTACACTGGTCCGCGCCCCTGAGACACCCCGCCTCGGCCAGGAATGAAGGACAGAGGCCAGGAGCGCCTGGTCGCTCCCTCCGGGTCTCCGTCACTTAGGGCCAGCGGACCTGGCCTTTGAGAACGAAGGTGGCAAAAACATTTCGTTCTTTGGGGTGCTGTGTAGAGCTTAAAATCATAAGTTAGAATGTGTTCGGATAGAAAATATTTTTAGTCTAATTTCCTAGGGCCAGAGTGGTTTGCCAAAGTCATTTGTCCAAAAATTTTTGTTGAGTAATGAGTTGAGGGTTTTTTATTTTTTCCACAGTCCTAAGTTGTCAAATTTAGAAATATTTGAGATTGGTTTCTGTTTTTATTCTAAGTTAAAGTATCCTTGTAGTTAAAAATAGTGGGCATCTTAAAACAATTACTAATTGTTTGCTATCAATGTCAGCTCTGAGTGAAAACTGCTTTTCATTTATTTTTCTTCAGATTCACTAAAGAACAACTTTGGAAATAAAGTATTTTAAAAATAACTCATTGCTACCATTCTTTGAAATTGATATATAGCAACAGTCACGTAGTCTTTGAAAACTTCAACGATAGTTCGAATTAATTACTGAAAGTTGCACCTTTTCAGTATAACTCTTTTTTGCTATGGAGTTAATTCCAGGTTAAGGTTTACTCAGAGTACCTTGATTTTCTTTGCTTTTCCCATGTATTAGAAGGAGGACTACTCAACATTTGCTGTTTATCAGTACAGTGGCCTTTTCTACCTTAAGTATGGTTTTTACTGTTGTTTCAAACTATAAATCAATATTGTAGGTGATACCTTTTGTCTAAATATATTTGTAATGGTGATGATTTTTGCTACAACTTGTGTAGATTGTCTCTTTAGTTGTGATTAAAAGTAAAACTCAGTTTTATATAAATGAAACTAAGTGTTAACAGCTTAACAGACGCCCCAGGTTTAGCAGTCTTAAATTTCTAATCTTACTGTCTAACTCTGTTTCTGTGTCCTTTGTTGGAATACTCAACATTTAACATGGTTTAGGCATTAAATGCCTAAGTTCTACTTTTAGAGTTATGCTAGCCTAGCATTTTTCTCTCAAATAAAGACTGTGCCTTCCTTATAGAGTGGTCATGCATACCTTAGTATGCATGACATACTTGACATGTAGTAATTGTTGAAATTCTAATTCTAAATGTTTACCAAGGCTGAATACTGGGGAAAGAATGATCTCTGAGGGTCTGGGCAACTGTGTTCTCCCTATAGCTGGACCTTGCTCTTCTTGTTATTTAAACGAAAAAAGTAAGCCTCATCCTTAGGGGGTTTTCCTAGTGGGAGATTATAGGATAGTAATGTTGTATTTTGTATCATCTCCTGGAGTTATAAGAGTACTTTCTCCAATGTAAATTTTAAGAAATTTTTAAAGAAGGCATTGAGAATCTGTGTAATTTCAAATTACATATTCAATAGATGGTCTATTTAAAGATGCATTCTTTAAAACCTTGGTGAATTGCCTTTATGTTATTTTTAAGGAGAGGTCAGTTAATGTACCAAGAATTATATGATCATCATACACCATCATGTGGCTTGTTCCTTAGTTCTGTTTTTAAAAGTCCTTTTCCCTAAAGTAGGCTTTAGTCATCTTTCTGCACCCTTACTGCAGATTTCTCCCGATTTCTGGAAACAAAAGAATAAATTTTTTTTTTTTTGGTACTGAGGATTGAATTCAGGGGCACTCAACCACTGAGCTACATCCCCAGCCCTATTTTATATTTTATTTAGAGAGACAGTCTCACTGAGTTGCTAAGCGCCTGACTGACCATTGCTAAGGCTGGCTTTGAACTGGCGATCCTCCTGACTCAGCCTCCTGAGCTGTTGGGATTGCAGGCGGGCCAGCCCTGCTAGGCGCTAAGATCCTTGCCCTCAGTTTCCTGAATACTCATGCACACCTCAAATTTATCTCTATTTAAGTTGCCCTTTTTTCTATTTCTCATGTTAAAATATAGAATCTATGGTTTACTCCTTGAGTGTTGTTTTTAACCTCTTAATTTTTTTTTTTTGGTGGTAGGGGATCAAAACAAAGAGGGCCTGAATCATGCTAGGTAAGCGCTCTTCCACCAAGGTACACTTCCAGCCCAGATCAATTGATCTTTCTTTCTCTTTCTTTATTTGCAGATAACAGAAATTAATGGTAGATGATATGTGAAGACTAAAAATTGCTCTCAATTGCAATTTTACTCAGGGTGGGGATATGAAATCTTGCAGTACTCTCTAAAAAATTCTTTTCTCCCTTCTGGTGCTTTATGCCTTAAGACATTCCTGCGTTTGTAATTCCTCACTTTGCGTATTTCCAAATAACTGGCCTTTTTTGGCTTTGGAAGATTACAGGAAGTGAGATCCTGTTTTCTGAATAAAATCTGAAAGGTTTCAAATTGAAATGAAATTGAATACCAATTATGTTTTGTAGATTTTAAAATATGCAATTACTAATACATGCTAGTATACTGCCATGATGGATTGCCTTGCTGCAGGACTAAAAGCAACAAAGCCAAGCAACCATGAACTGAAACCTCTGAAACTCTAAGCTAGAAGAAACCTTTCTTACTTTTAAGTTGATTGGCTCTTGTATATTTTCAACATGCTAGTATACCTGAGTATTAGATTTTTTAAAATACTTAAACAGGCATCAATCTATTTTGACTTTGCCCTTAGTTAGAAAGCTTCTTGTAGGCAGTGACCATGTCTAACTTTCAAAGCACTTAATTTGTACTTTTATTATATCACTAACTAGTCTTGCCTTCTGTATTTGTGTGTCTACTGTGGCTTCATTGTGAGTGCCTAGAACAGTGATTGAGGGAGTGGTGATGCCTAATAGTTGAGTCATTACATGGTTTAATTTCCAGCATGGTTCCTTATGGTTATCTATGAGCAAGTTCTTTTGCAATCTTTAAAGTTCTTTTTTTCTCATTGGTAAAATGAGGCTGCAATAGTACTCACTCATAGGGTGTTACATGAAAAAACACACAGCTTTAGAGGTTCATGGATTAGAATATGTAAGACTCTTTAAAATAAAATAATAAAAATGAATTAATTTCACATCTTCACCTAATGAGATATTCCTTCTCAGAATAGGTTGGTAGATCCAAATGTGTTTTATGTAGAGATAGGATCTCACTAAGTTGCTTAGCGCCTTGCGGTTGCTGAGACGGGCTTTGAACTCGCTATTCTCTTGTCTCAGCCTCCCAAAGTGCTGGGATTACAGGCATGCGCCACTCTGCACCTGGCTTTCCTTGTTAATTTACTTCCGATTTTCGAGTAAAAATATGTGAGCTATCTGATCTTGATCTGTTGACAATTTTTTTTTTTTAAGGAAAAAAAATACTTTCTTTATAAAAGTCAATAAGAGAGGCACTATTAATTAGAACCTGATATTTTTGTACATACTTAGTGTTGAAACTTTTTTGAGTGAAATGGAAAGGGAGTTAATTTCCAAGAGACAGAAAAATTGTGCTAATATTTAGGACTTCTTTTTTCTAATTTGGAATTTTAACACTAGCTGTAGGAAGGAAAGGTTCCATTTAGTGTTAGGCAATTCAGTGTTCCTAGCTAAGGGGACCTAGGTTAGAAATCAAAAGACTTGCAGCAATGTGGTGCTGGTAGATAAATGGGGACTGAAAAAACATTCTCCTTTCTCAGGTCTCTGTGATAGTAAGCAGTCTTTAGTTTAACTCTATTTTGTTCACTGTAGGGAAGCCTGATTGGGTGTAATTGCTATATTGGGAGGATGGGAAACAATTTTTATTTTATTTTTTGGAAGGAGTCATGTGAGTCTTTGTGAGTGGAGAGAATATAGAAGAGCAAAGTTTGCTGCTGTTCATATCTGGAGAAATAAATATGTTTGTGGTGCTTATAAAGCCATTACAAGTATTAAATCAGATTTTTTAAAAAAATATTTTGGATTGTTTTATAAAAATTATAAAATTAAAATACCTTTAATACTAATATTAATTCTCAATAATGTTTTTTTTTTAATTTTTTTAGTTGTAGATGGACGCAATACCTTTATTTTATTTATTTATTTTTATGCGGTGCTAAGGATCGAACCTGGTGACTCACGCATGCGAGGCAAGCGTTCTACCACTGAGCCACAGCCCCAGCCCCCTCAATAATGTTTTTTAAAAAGGTAATAAATATTGTTTATAACATACCAAGATATGAGGCGGGCGTGGTGGCGCAAGCCTGTAATCCCAGCACTTAGGGAGGCTGAGACAGGAGAATCGCGAGTTCAAAGCCAGCCTCAGCAATGGCGAGGTGCTAAGAAACTCAGTGAGACCCTGGCTCTACATAAAACATGTGGCCTAGGGGTTGAGTGCCCCTGAGTTCAATCTCCAGTACCAAAACAAAACAAACATACCAAACTATGTCTTAGTCATTTAACTAGGACATATACTAGAAAGAAATTCTTTAGGATATTTCACCTGCTGTATAATTGGTTAAAACAAAACGTCAATGAAAAGAAACTTCAGGTCTCTTACAGAAATCTAGGGTTTCTAAATTAGAATATTGACTGTTACAGTCTTGAATATTTTTTGAAATTTAGAATATTTGAGATGTTTCTCTCAAAATTTAAAGCTAAAAATCATGTTTTGATTATATGCTTGATAGAACACATTTGCCCCAGTTTTCCTGTGCATCCTGTTTAGTCTCAAGTTAGCAAACCTAAAGTCATGTGTGCCTAATAGAAGGATTTTCATTGGTTACTAATAGAATGTTCTGATATAGATGTTTTGATAGAAGCAGTTGGTGTACCAGTTGTAATACAGGCATATTACCTGTTTATTTGATAAGAGTGCTGTGTGTCTTTTTTTATTTGTTTTGTTTTTTGTTTTCATGTTGCTGGGTTGGGCCTCATTCATGCTAGATGGATGTGCTATCACTGAGTCTATTCTTTCTCTCTTCTTGGGGCAGTTAAAGGGTTGTTTCCTGCTTGCCCAGGATCTTTTCCTTTGCTCTGGATCTTATCTTTTCAGTCTGTCTCTAGGACTTTAGTCCCTCAGTTATGGTATATCCACTCTTTCCTAGAAGTTCTAAAACATGCTTAAAATTCTCATCTTAAAAAAAAAATTAACTAGAAAACCTTTGACAACTTGTCTCTGGCTTCATAGCTATAGTCCTTGAGTTGTCTATTTGTTGCAACTTTATATTCCACTTACTTTTTAACTCCCTAAATTCTGTCAGTGCTTGTCCCCTTTGTCACCAGCAATCACGTTGATGCTAACTTGAATCAACAGGTCTCCTCCATGTATTGCTTTCTCTTTGTCATTTGTCATGTTTACCATTCTCTCCTGTTTCTTTGGCTTAGTTATACTATACTAAAAGCCTGTCCTGTAATTCCTTGTTTATTTGTCATCTACTAGACTGCATCGTCTCTGGTGGCAATGACATCTTTTTTGTCATTTTATTTCAAGCAGCTGTCAAATATTGTACATACTGTGAGGAAATTGGAGAAAAGAACCTGTGCTGGAGTCAAAAGAGCTGCTCCAAAAATTAAGCTCACTATAGGCAAGGCCTAGACAACTTCTTTTGGGCTGCTTCCCCTTCCCTATATCCCAGTTTAGGATCTTCAAAATGTAAAATCTTGGTGATTTAAAAGGTTTTAGGGTAGGAAAGTGGGATTTTTAGCTTCCAGTTAACTTTCCACAAAAGTAGCACTCTTCCTTTATTCATTATTTCATTCATTTAACATTTATTGATGCTTTATCTGTGGGAGTCATTGTTTACTGGTAGTGAAGACTTCTTTAACTTGAATCAGAGCTTTTTAAAAATTGAAAAATCATATCTTAAAGGAAAAAGGCTGGTTGAAGTAATACTTTTTTTTTTTTTTGGTGCCAGGGATTGAACCCAAGGGTGCTTAACCACTGAACCACATCCTTAGCCCTTTATATATATATATGTGTGTGTGTGTGTGTGTGTGTGTGGTACTAGGGATTGAATTCGAGGTATTCGACCACTGAGCCACATCCCCAGCCCCATTTTGTGTTTTATGTAGAGACAGGGTCTCACTGAGTTGCTTAGCACCTTGCCATTGCTGAGGCTGGCTTTGAACTTGTCATTCTCCTGTCTCAACCTCCCAAAGTGCTGGAATTACAGGCATGAGCCACCATGCCTGGCTTATATTTTTTAATTTAGAGGCAGGGTCTTGCCTAAGTTGCTTAGGACCTCGCTAAATTGTTGAGGCTGGCTTTGAACTCATGATCTTCCTGCCTCAGCCTCCCGAGCTGCTGGGATTATAGGTGTGTGCCAACACATCCAGCATGGTTGAGGTAATACTTATATCCAAATATCTTCACACTTAAGTCTCTGTGATCAATTGGCTTCCGGTTAAGTGTTGATTTTATTTTTCTTGGTGTTAGAAATGCAACACAGGACCTTGTACATGGGAGGCAAGCACTCTACCACTGAGATATATCCTCAGCCCCAAATTTGGTTTTATAGAAGGAATAAGAACCTATCAGTACTGACTGCATGAAGTGTGGATGAGTAGTTGATTTGTAGGAGATAAATATCTGCAGAGTTGAGGACCAACTTAGACCTTAAAATTTTATCCTCAGTGCCTCTTGCTTACCTTTTCCTTTTAACTGTGGACAAATAGAGTCTGTGTGGAGGTTTTCAAGAACATAAATTATGAAGGATTAAACAAAAGTGTTCATGTGGAAATACTGAGTTTTTATTGCATTTGGAATCCTACTGTATACGGTATGGGAAAGAATCACGAATAAGCTGGATTCTTGTCCTCCAGCAGCTAACTGTTGGGTTGCCTGGATTGCTTACTGTCATAAAGATTTATTTCCCAAAGGAACTTTTCTTGATGTATCATTACAGTATGTATTTTTAGAACAGCTTTGTTGAGATATAATTCACATACTATAAATTTCACCCTTTTAAAGTTTATATTTCAGTGGCTTTAGTATATTCTAAGAGTTACACACTCAATATCCCAATCTAATTCCAGAACATTTTTCTCACCCAAAAGAAATCCCCATTCATTAACAGTTACTGTCTATTCACCCCAGGCCTACTAACAACTATTTATCTTATGCGTATTTCTTATTTACATCTACCATCTTACTGTTGCTATGAATTTCTCTATTCAGGATATTTCATATAAAAGAATCATATAATGGGTGGCATTTTATATATGACTGTTTACTTTGTAATTTTTTTCAGATCCATGTTGTAGCATGTATCAGTACTTTATTCTTTTTATGGATAAGATTCCATTGTATATCAATTGTATATATCATATTTTGTTTGTTCATCAGTTGATGGACATTTGAGTTTTCTCCCCCCATGTTTATGATGATAATGTTGATATGAGCATTTATGTACAAGTTTTTATGTGGAGATATGGTTTTAATTCTCTTGGCTATATACCTGAGTGTGAAAGAGTTATGCGTATGGTAACCGTGCTTAAATTTTGGGGGAACTGCCAGATTGTTTCACAGTTTTCATCACTTCACATTCCATCATCTTACATTCCCACCAACAGTGTGTGAGTTTCAATTATTCCACATACTCACTAAACCTTGTTGTTTTCCTTTTGGGGGCGGGGGGCAGGTACTGGGGATTGAACCCAGCCAGGGGCACTTTACCACTGAACTCAGTTCTTTTATGTCCTTAGCCCTTTTATTTTTATTTTGAGACAAGGTCCCACCAAGTTGCTGAGGCTGGCCTTGAATTTGTGATTCTCCTGCCTCAGCCTTCTGAGTTGCTGGACTTATAGGTATAGACCCCTGTGCCTATTTTCTCTCTTTTTTTTTAACTAAAAATTTTTTTTATTAGTTGTTGATGGAGCTTTTATTTATTTATTTGTGGTGCTGACAATCGAACTCAGGGCCTCACACATGCTAGGCAAGTGCTTTGCCTCTGAGCCACAACCTCAGCCCCTATTTTCTCTTTAAAAACAAAACAAAACAAAGCAATTCTAATAGCTATGAAGTGTAACATTGTGGTTTTTATTTGCATTTCCCTAATAAATAATGATATTGAGCAATGGTTTAGTGTTAGTCATAAGTTTTAGTAAAATGGTGAACAAAAGATTATCTTTTTTTCTTTGAAGTTTGACAGATTTTTCTAATCAGTTATACATGACAGCAGAATGCTCTTTGATTCATTGTACACAAATGGGGCACAATTTTTCACATCTCTGTACACAAAGTAGAGTCACACCATTTGTGCAATCATACATGTACCTAAGGTAATGATGACCATGTCATTCTACCATTTTTCCTATCCCCATGTCCCCTCCCCTCCCGACCCCACTCCCCTTTGGCCAATCCAAAGTTCCTCTGTTCATTCATCCCATTCCCCCTACTCCCATGGGTTAGCATCCACTTATCAGAGAAAATATTCGGCCTTTGGTTTTTTGAGATTGGCTTACTTCGTTTAGCATGATGTTCTCTTACTCCATCCATTTACCTGCAAATGCTATAATTTTATTCTTTTTTATTGCTGAGTAATATTCCATTGTGTATATACACCACAGTTTCTTTATCCATTCATCTATTGAAGGGCATCTGGATTAGTTCCACAGTTTAGCTATTGTGAATTGTGCTGCTGTAAACATGGATGTGGCTGTGTGACAGACTTTTTAAACTGCACTTCATTTTGTATTACTTATTAAAATTTTGTGTAATTAAGCTAACATGGCGGTGCACGCCTTAATCCCAGCTACTCAGGAGGCTGAGACAGGAAGATTGCAAGTTTGAGGCCAGGCTTAGCAACTTAGTGATGGTCTGTCTTAAAATAAAATTTAAAAGTACCACTATTTGACCCAGTTATCCCACTCCTCAGTACATACCTAAAGGACTTAAAATTAGCATACTACAGTGACACAGCCACATCAGCTCAATTCACAATAGGTAAGCTATGGAACCAGCCTAGGTGTCCTTCAACAGATGAATGGATAAAGAAAATGTGGTGTGTATACACAATGGAAGATCACTCAGCCATAAAGAATAATGAAATTATGACATTTGCTGATTATTGGATAGAACTGGAGACTATCATGCTAAGTGAAAATAAGTCAATCCCTCAAAAACAAAGGCTGAATGTTTTCTCTGATATGTGGATGCTTGCACACAATAAGGGTTTGGGGGGAGGGAAGAGTAGAAATTCATTGGATTAGACAAAGGGGAATGAAGGGAAGGTAGGAGGAAGGGAATAGGAACAACAGTAGAATGAATCGGACAATTGGATGTAACTTTCCTATGTAAATATATGAGTACATGGCCTGTGAAACTCCACATCAGGTACAACCACAAGAGTGGGATTCTAATTAGAATAAGTTATACTCTGTGTATGTATAATATGTCAGAATGCACTCTGCTGTCATATATATCTAAAAGGAACAAATAAGTAGTGTTAAAAGGGCTGGGTGCATAGCTCAGAGACAGATGCTTCTGGGTTCAATCCCCATTACAACATACACACATAAATTAAAAACATTTTTGTGTAATTGGTTCCAGTCTGTTTATTTAATGAATTAATGAAAGTTTATCCAACATATCTATAGCCTGGCTATAAATATCTACTTGCTTGTGACGATGAATGACAATGATTATGTCTGTAACATGCTAGGTTTCTATAGACATAAACTGCCAAGAATAAAATAACTACTTAATGAATCTTCTAAGATTTTGTTAGTTGTTGATAACAAAACAAAACTGGAAAGAAAAGTTAATTACTCTCATAATATTGTCAGCTGTTTTTAATTTGTTTTGTGGGTTCTTGATAGTTATGAAGGATCCTCTATCTGTACTATCTTATTTCCACAGCTAAAAGCATTGAGTGGCCTGGAGTTATGTATTTATCAGTATAACAAAGCAGACATTCATTTTGCCTTATCTGTTTTTTGTCATACAAATTGTTCACTAATCTAAAATTGCCTTAGTGCTGTCCAGCAGTTGCCTGCTGTGGACTGATGTCTTTCAAGGCATCCCAGCCCCTTCTCGTAGCCTCTTCTCTTCTTAGTGATGGTCTGTCTTAAAATAAAATTTAAAAGTACCACTATTTGACCCAGTTATCCCATTCCTCAGTACATACCTAAAGGACCCCCCCCACATGGGTGGGGGTCACCATGGTTCACTTTTTGCATCTGGGCCTGTCGCTCTGGACCTTCGTCCTTCCTAAAGCCCAGAAGGATGCCCAGGCTGCTGTGTGGTGCAAAGAAGCTGACTGATAGAACAGTAAGTATTTTTCAAGGCAACCAAATGAACCCGAGGATGGTCAATATCCCCAAAGCTAAAATCTCTGCAACTGCTATAAAAGTCTTCTGCCATCATATTCATTAAAGTAGACATCATCACTGCAGTGCATACTGACCTTCCAGTCCCAGTCATCACAAGTAGACTCTGTAGCAGTAGCTGGATCTAGCAAAACCTACAGTGTCTTTTATTAGATTCAATGAGTGTTCCTTAAAATTCAACACTATTGTCTTTTGGTCACCTTACTGGTCTTCACATTTTAGGTGTTTTCAGTGTTTACTTTCACAGTGAAGACCTAGCTAATGTTTCTTAGTTACCAAACATGGAAAACTTGGGTATCTCTAAATCTCTGGTCCTGAACATATCTGCATTTCTTACCTATAAGGATTGATTCAAATTTCTCACAATGCACTACCTGAAATGCCTGACCATGACCAAACCACAAATTCCTGCATTCATGAGAGAACTTAAATGTCTGCTTCATCTTGATATTTTGATCAAAGGCAACTCAGATCAGAGTTAGCTTTGTATTTGATACAGCAGAAGGATATCTTGCCAAATATTCTGTCCCTGGATATTTCTGGGGGCTATTTCTTCACTGATGGAGCTCTAGAGTTGTTTATACTGCAGTAGCCTGCAATGCAATTTGTGGGAATCTTGGCTATGGATATTGGTTATTCTGATTTCTTTACTACAAGGCTGGAAGGTTTTTGGAGAAGTCAGTATGAGTTAGATTTCTGAAGAACTGAACTGATACAGGAACAGGTCATGTTTTATGAAGGAATCTCTTTACAGGCTCTTCATAGAGATATTTTTAATGGCTGTAATTATAACTGAAAGCTCAGTCCCTGTCCCCAATGCTAGTCAATGCCAGTTTAATAACGAGGACACGGTTTTGAGAGAAAGGAAAAAGAGGTTTATTGCTTTGCTAGCAAAGGAGAAACACGGGACTCCTGTCCCAAAGACTGTGACTCTCTCCATCAGAAGGGATGGGGGTTTTTAAAGGGACTTCAAGGGTTATATTCCAGGTGTGCTCTGGTAGAGGGTCCCAGGGCGCCCTCATGGTGTGTTAGGATTCACTTATTAATTTGGGAGATACTCACTTCCCAGACCCTCAGCAGGCATCTCCTTCCTGTAGTGGGTGTGTTCAAGGGCAATAGGGAAAGAAAAGATAACACTGTCTCCCTAATCTTGTCAGGGAGGGCGAGAAGGGAGAAGAGAGAAAAAAACATTTTTTAAAAAAATAAACCTTAGAGCCGGGCGTGGTGGCGCATGTCTGTAATCCCTGCACTTTGGGAGGCTGAGACAGGAGAATCGCGAGTTCAAAGCCAGCCTCAGCAACGGCGAGGCGCTAAGCAACTCAGTGAGACCCTGTCTCTACATAAAACACAAAATAGGGCTGGGGATGTGGCTCAGTGGTTCAGTGCCCCTGAGTTCAATCCCTGGTACCAA
>PVHX01013213.1:0-43485 GCA_004024805.1 Geosciurus inauris
TTGGAATTTCTGAAAGTATCCATATTTCCACTACAGTCAAGTGGACTCTTCCTTTGTTACAGGAAGTGGGATTTGATGTTTAGGGATATTTTATAATACATATTTTTATTGTTGTCTTTCTGTAGAGCAGAGCAAACATTTAGAGTTGACTGTTCCTCCACTCACTTTCACAAATACTTCCAAAGCACTTGTTTATAGAGTATGGTGGACATTGTTGGTATCCTACCAGTAAAGGTCCCACATTTCCCCTTTCTAAACCTGTACTGATTTCATTCAAGCATGTACCCCCAATTTTTCCCCTCGAAATGCTTTGAGGATAATCACCTTCACCTCTGAAAGAGTCTAAAGGCCTTGGAAATGCTTCACTCACCCGCCTCCATCCCATGACACATGCTTTTATTCAGGAATTAAGTTACTACTTCTTGAATTAATTTTTCACTGGATTGTATGAATTGGTTTAAAACTAGCAATTTGATTGTCATGATCTGAGTGTTTGTGTCCCCTGCCCCACCGAATACATATGTAGAATTAGGAATGGGTAGAATTAGAAGGTGGGCCTTTTAGGAGGTGATTAGAGGATAAAGCCAGATCGCTGTGAATGGAATTAGTGCTCTTTTAAGATAGGCCCAGGAAAGCTCCTTCACCTCTTTCACAGGTGAGAACATGGAAAAGAGGTGTCATCTCTGAACCAGGAAACATTCCTAACCAAACATCAACTTGCCAGTGCCTTGATCTTGAACTTCTCAGTCTCTAGAACTTTGACAAATAAATTTATAATTTTTATATACTACATAAGTTATGATATTTTGTTATCACAGCTCAAACAAACTGTGACCAAATTCAGGCCGATATAGAGAAGAAATTTGTGTCATAAAACTTTGGGAAAGATTTCTTGTTTTTAAGAGAAAAAAGTATCAGAATAAAAGTTCCGTTTTCCCCTGTATAACTGTGTGTATTTGAGAAGCCTAAAATTTCTGCTTTCATTTTTCAATCACTTAGAATCAGAGTGAAGGTTAGAATCAGAGCCACTAGGTTAAGTCAAATGTTAGGCTTGAACCACCCTTGGACTTCCAGTTCATGCATCTCTACTTTTTTCTGTACTTGTAAGATTTATGTCTGATTTTATATTACTTGTAGCTGAAATCCTTCTAATTAAAATATAAAAACTTTTAAAATTCCAATTAGAGGACTAAGCATAGATTATGGTTTTGTTCACATGTTATTCTATGTCAATCACTCATAAAATACTTTTATGCAAATTTTTTGGCATAGTACAGATTGACCTTTTAGTATTCTAAAATCTTTCTATAATATGACACAATTTCTCGTTAGCACAAGACAAACTTAATTAACTCTTGAGTATTCCTGTTACTTTAGATAAATCCAATGGCAAGTCCTTAGAGTAAAGTAATTGGCTTCTCAGTGTAATGCATATTATATTAATTATAATATATCTTCTAAACATGAAAGAATGCATGTGCTTTAAATTAACCCCATTTAAATTTATGGAGAGTGGATGATACCTCCAAAATTTATATTTCCTTTAAAATTGGAATTTAGTTCTCCCCAACTCTAGTTATTTATCTAGTCAAATGAATATATTTCTCTAAAGTAATCGAAGTGTCAAGGAAAACCACAGTATCTGCAAAGTCTAAGTACTATAGCATCAAGTTTGATTTAAACATGTTTCAAACTATGAGGAAAATAAATTGCTAGTTGGGTTCCCTTTTGAAAAATATTTTTCATAAGTTTATTGAAACGTTTGAAAAATGTTTGTGAATTTAACTTTGTGATAAATAAGCTACACACTTTGCTTGCATACACTGAAAACCACTTACAGTGGAAGTAGAATAGAGTATATATGATGTCATTTGAAAGTGCATTGTTTGATCCCCTTGTTTGCAGTCACTCAAGGGCTGCCTTTGTGCAATGGGGAATGATTTCATTTATTATAAAGAAAATGTTTTCTTGAAGGATTGATTTGCTCTCATAAAGTTCCCATATCATCTCTCTGCCTAAAAATAAAATAAAGTAAAATAAAAGTTTATGTTTGGTGGTGTCAAGATCAGACCAACCTTATTTTGCTGCTATCATTCCTATCACCAGGAAATTCCCACTTCATGCAAATAATTAGGTGGACCCTAACAGGAGGTTTGACAAGGAACTGAATTGAGCTACTCTTCCACGACAGAGCAGCTTTATGGAAGTTGGCATGACTTGCCAAAATCACAGATCTACTTATTTGAAGAACTATGCCATAGATCTTAAGTTTACAAACATCAGACCAGTACAATTTATCACTTTTCTTTTCTAAAACTTCAAGTATTCAAGAGGGCAAAGAAGAACTGATCCAAAAATCATTATAATTCTTTTAGAAAACCATAGCATAGCACTATCTGCAAAACTTATGTAGATGGTATATTTTCATTTGGTCTTTATCAATGAGCACATGATATTATAATCACACCAAATGCATGAATAATAAAACCTGTGCTAATTGGAATTTAATATTAAACATAACATAATCAATAAATATTAGTACTTACACTTGAATTCTAAAATTGCTAAATCCATAGATTTCTAGCTAAATTTTTTAGTAGATATATTTCTCAGTAAGTTTGGACTAAGAAATGGTGGCCACTAATTTCTCTCCATATTCACTGCCTTAATTACTGAAAAATTGTCTTTACAAAGGTCGTCTTACTGTTGATATTTCTTAGAGTTTTTCTTCTTCCATTCCCTTTCAAAAAGACTAAACTCTAGATGTTGCAATTTCTTTGGGAATGAAATTAAGGCCATGTCTATCTCATTATCTGAGTATTGCAAATATACACATGTTATGTGACCCTGAAGATTTGAGATATAATTGAATGACTAAGGGGAGGATGACTAACCAGACTTGGGCCATTTCCAATTGCTGAAGAAAAAATTCAGAATTTGGACATGGTAGATTCTCATTTGGACATCAGGTTAAAATAAGAAATCATGGAATGTCAAGTTTCCATATTAACACCAAAATAGAGGAAGGTATTTTGTAGAGATGAAAAAAAAAAACTTCAAATAATAAATAAACAAATACATACACATATGCATACTAACCCAGAGAAACAGAGGGAAAAAATTGACTCAGATAAATAGAGTGGGGACCATGGTTCCTGATGACTTCTTCTCAGCTTGTGGTTTAGTCTATGATTAGGTACTACTCATGGACTACTATATTCTTGTCCTGCATGAAAAATCTCCCAATAAATCATCTTTTCTTAGGTAACTTGAAAACATTATTTTTCAATAAAAACGAGTAACATCTTTTGGTAACCTTACAAGTAGAAATCATTATGACATCTCTGTGAGCACAGAAGTCTATGTACCATTGATAAACAGTCATAATAAGTACAACCAACAAAAAAAGTAAATAAAACCAAAGAAAGAATTTCTGGTAAGTCTACATTTTTATTCTCAAAAATAGTTGTTTAATTTAAATGATGTCATTCACTCTTTGGGATACTTTGGATCAGAGCTTTGGGTACTTATTTAGTAATTTATTTAATTAATCATTTGACAGCTCAGGGTTCCAGTACAATTTTGAAAACTTTAAAACAAAACAAAAACAAAATCTGTGAGCCAAACATTGTTGAAAGACATTTACTATACAAAACTGATTAAAAAATCAAAACCTCAGCTGTCTTTTTTGACAAGCTGATCTGATAGTGTACTTAGAAATGAAAGGAATTAGCCAAAACAGTCTTGAAAATAATAATACAGTATAAGAAAATTTTCTAATTTGATAATTTACCTCTAAACAATAGTAAAAAAAAATGTGGTACAGTCATAAAAATAAATATAGAGATAAGTTGAATAGAAATGTCAGTCTAGAAATAAATCTGACATGGTTAAATGATTTAGAACAAAGGTGACAAGAGAATGAGGAAAACAGTTCTTTCAACAAATGATTTTGTTATAGGCAGCTATCCACATAAATTTAAATAAATCTGGAATATTACCTGACATTGTGCAGCATAATTAATTCAAAGTGGATTATGGAACTAAATATAAGATGTAAAATATTAGATTTCATCCAATTTAACCTTTTTGTACTTTAAAGCACACCATTAAGAAAATGAAAGTACAATCCAGAGAATAAGAGGAAATACTTGCAACCATGAACTTAAGGACTTGTATTCAGAATATGAAAAAAATATTCTTTCAACTAAACAACAAAAAGAAAAACATCATAATTAAAAAATCAACAATAGATTAAAATGCTGTTTTTCCAAAGGAGATACAGATGCAGCCCATAAAAACACAGAAATATATTCAACACCATTGTCACTAAAGAATTGCCAAAAAACGCAAAGATATCAGATGACTGTATCACTGTGTGTTTATCTCTGTGCCTTCTGTGGTCATATATTGGAGATAGGATAGCATTTTCAACAAATTGTACTGAGAAAATTGGATGCCAATATGTAAAAGAATGAAACTAGATAATAGATCCTGGTCTCTCACTGTCCACAAAAGTTAACTCCAAGTGGATCGAAGACTTAGAAATCAGACCAGAAAATGTATAACTGCTAGAAGAAAACATAGGGTCAGCACTCCAACATATTAATATATGCACCAACTTTCTTAACAAACTCCTAAAGCTCAAGAAATAAAATCAAGAATCTATAAGTGAGATCATATCAAATTAAAAAACTTCTGTATAGCAAAGGAAACAAGAGCCTGAAAAAGCAGCCTATAGAATAGCAGAACATCTTTACCAGCTACTCCTCTGACAAGGAATTAATATTCAGACTATATAAAGATTTCAAAATACTTAGCACCAAAAAAAAAAAAAAAAAAGGAAAGAAAGAAACAAACAAAACAAAACAAAAAATCTTCATCTATGTAATGGTCAATTTGAATTGTCAATTTGATTGGATTAAGAAATGCCAAATATTAAGGGGTTTATGGGTGTGTCTATGAAGATGTGTCAAGGAATGATTGGAATTTGGGGTAGCTAACTGAAGTGGAGACCCTCCCTAAGCATGGGCAGCACTATTCAATAGGAAGATGGCTTGGATGGAATAAAAATTGGAAGAACAAGGAAACATCAGCAGATGCAAGCTCGATTCTTCTTGAAGGGTTTCTTGATTGTTACTGCAATGGTCTAAGGATATTGGGCTCTCACTGCTTCACTCTTCCAAAATGAACTCTGCCAGTGATTGTCCAAAAGCCTTCCATCTCATATTAGAGTAGCACCATTGATCCCTCTTGTTCTGGGGCTTTAGCCTCTTGGACTGTGCAGCTACTGATTCTTCCAACTTTCCAGCATGCAGATGGTCATTGTGGACTATCCAGCTACTGGTCACATAAACCAACCTGATCAGTCCCCTTTTTATAATTATACTTCCTATTGATTCTGTTCTTCTAGAGAACCCCGACTAATATAATCTATAAATGAGAAAAAGATCTAAACAGACATTTCTCAAAAGAAATACAAAAGGCCAAAAAATGTATGAAAAAATTGTGTTCAACATTCCTAGAAATTGGGGAAATGCAAATCAAAACTTAATTGAAATTTCATCTCACTCCAATTAGAATGGCAATTATCAAGAATATAAGTAATAATCAATAGTGGTGAGGATGTGGCAAAAAAAGTTACATTTATACATGGTTGGTGGGACCGCAAATTAGTTATAACCACTTTGAAAAGCAGTATGGACATTCCTCAAAAGACTAGGAATGGAACAACCATATGCCCCAACTATTCTAATCTTCTGTATTTATTCAAAAGAACTAAAATCTAGCATACTATACCAAAACAGCCACTTCAATACTTATAGCAGCATAATTTACAATAGCCATCTATGGGGCCAGTCCAGGTGACTGTCCACAAAGGAATATATATACATATATATATTCCTATATATATATATATATTCCTATATATATATACATTCCTATATATAATTTATACATATTATATAATTTTTCATATATATATATATATAGAGAGAGAGAATAAAAATACACATACACACACACGCACACACACAAAATGGAATGGAGTTTTACTCAGCCATGAAGTAGAATGAAATTATGGCATTTGCTGGCAAATTATTGGAACTGAGGAACATCA
This sequence comes from Geosciurus inauris, assembly GCA_004024805.1. Lineage (NCBI taxonomy): Eukaryota > Metazoa > Chordata > Mammalia > Rodentia > Sciuridae > Geosciurus > Geosciurus inauris. Next base: position 6,122 of record PVHX01013213.1, read on the forward strand.
TGTTAAGTGAAATAAACCAGACTCAAAAAAACAGGAGTAGAATGTTTGCTGTCATACACAGAAGCCAGAGAAAAATAGGGGGATAAAGGAGTATGAGGAATTACATTAATATCAAAGGGAAAGAAATGGGATCAAGGGAAAGAGAGAAGGGATTGAAAAAGGAGGAACTGCAGAAGGAATTTGACCAAATAGGTACACATATAAAAATATCACAGTGAACTCCACCTTTGTGTTATCTCTAAACTACCAATTTAAAAAAAATTAATAAAGGACAAAAACCATTAGAGTAGTACCAGGGACTGAAATAGAGCAAATTATATTGCACACATGTTGGATTTTATCAAAAAGAACCCCAACATTATGTATAACTGTAATGCACTAATGGCATTTTTTAAAAGATAATACCCATTGGAAGCTTATGGAGATGTTCATACATGGATGATGGGACTTTATAATGGTGCAGTAACTTTGGAAAGCAGTTTGGCAGTTTCTTAAAATTATAAACATAGTTTTCATGTGATTCAGCAATTCTGCTGCTCTTTACTATTTACATAACCAATAGAAATAAACCACATATCAATTGAAAACAGGCACATGAATCTTTATCGCAACACCACTCACAAGAGCTAAAAAGTGGAAAAAATCAAAATAATTCTTCAACTATAAATAGATAAACAATGTTTATTTTATCTGATGACATTATTTGTAAATAAGAAAGGAATGGCTTACTTATATATACTGCAGCATAGATGAACATTGAAAAAACTTATGCCAAGTGAAATGAAGCAGTCACAAAGACCACATAGTATAATTCCATTTGTATGAAATGTCCAGAAAGGTACATCAATAGGTACAAAAAGTAGATTAGATTTTTTCATAATATTGAGGCAATCAGGAATGGAAAGTGAGGCTAATGGGTATAGAGTTTCTTTTTACATGATAAAAACATTTTACAACTAGATAATATGATAATGGTCACATAACCCTGTGAGTCTACTAAGTAATACTAAACATGTCTTTATAAAAGTAACTTTTATGATATATGGATTATACTCCAATGTTTTATAAAAATACAATTAAAACTTACCTAATAAGTTATAGATCTTGAGCTTGAATCCATTCTCTCTTGCCTCAAAACTGAGTACTGAGTACTGATACTCATTTTCTGCATGCTAGTTCCATAGCTATCTGCACCTGCCAGTTCTTGCAATGGCTGGCTAGGCAGCCAGGTAAAAAAGACTATTTAATATTAAGGATGATGTACAATGGCTTTTAATGACAAGAAAAAGGAATTTGTAAGTGTATTTGAGAAAAGGACTGAAATCAATTATGTGCTTTTAAAATCTAGGATGTTTCCTTCTTTTATATCACCACTAACTCTTGATGATGAATATATTTAATAGTCAATATATTCCATGTGTGTTGTCATTTATAAGCTAATAACTTAATAGATGATGAAATTTCTCTTTGTATTCCTGAAGTTTGTGCAAATGCTGTGTTGAAATAAGATTTACAGACATGGGACCAGTACATCTACATACAAAAACTATCACAAGTTTAGATTATGATGATGAGAGCAATTTAACCTCATAAGTCAAGATAATTTCAAATTGCAGTTCTTTGAAAGGAAATTTCCTAAAAGCCACTTTTATTTGAACAAGGAGTTCAAAAGGAAATCAGCATATTGCATGCACACCCAAAGTATATTCCAAGCCAATGTACTAAATGAGTTTGGAAGTATAGCCATAACCAATATATTTTTCTAACTATTGATCACTGGCAAACCAATATCTTTTACCTAGAGTTTCTTAGTTCATATGGAAACCATTTATTATCATAGCAAACATCCACAGTATAAATAAATCAATAAACTTTGTGCACCAACCAATATATTTAACTCACAGTTCAAAAAAAATTGTCACGTGCAAATATTTTTTTATACATATGGTAACCTAATTTTTCAGGTTCTTATAAACCTTAATTTTGAATTTTGCCAAAATCACATTAAATTTGGGGAATTAAAATTACAATTTAGTGTTTTCCCTTTTATTGTTTCAGATATATATATTGGATAACAGAAAATGTTATAATTCTATAAGTTTCTGGGAAGTTATCAGTTGAAATGAGAAATCCACATAACAAATTTTTAGTTGTGGAAGCATGGATAAAAATAGGATCCTAAGAAAGCCAGTTATTAGAGTAGACCAGGAGGGCTATCATTTCCTGGTTCAGATAAGAGCACCTTCTGAAAAGAAAGTGATTACTGCTTTATGCCACTAGGTTATTATGAGAGAGGAATAATTTCTTTGGTCTTTACAATAATAATAGAGGCCCACACTTTCATTCAAAAGCAGTATGGAGATTTTTTACTTAGGTGACTAACCTTATATTTGGTTAGAAATGTGCATTGTTCATAATTGAAGCTATATTTTTATTTTACTATCATAATCTTACCACAGTTTTAAAATTGCACTTCCTATGCAAGATGAAATTGTAACTAAAGTGCAAGTCATTAGAACTCAGGCAGGCTGTTCGTTTCAATGGAAAAGGTCATCTGCCATGCTGACCCCTGATCACTCCTCTTCCTGGGAGGAAGGGTTCCACCTTGACACCTTGCATGATGCTTTCTGCTGTCTGCATGCCTAATAAATATACTAGACTTTAGAGGCCACCTTTTTGTACAGCTTTTTAAAAGAACCAACCTACTATAAAAAGTGACATTAACCTTTAATTTAATTCCTTTCTCTCAGTCCAGGCTGTTGGATTGCTCACTCAGTATAAAATCATGCAGCGTGTTATTGGAATGTCATCAGCATGAATAATGGACCCCACGTTTGTGGAGATGAACCCCTGAAAGAAGGGTTACCAATATGGCCTTCATTGTTCACACAGGCATTGTGAATGGAATATTCTGGACATGCAAAGCACTGAAAGGGACTAGTCTAAAAAGTTATGGCAGTACTTCAACAAACACAATAAATATTGAGTTCTCCAAGGATGGCAAACTTATTGCAAGAATATATTAATAAGCTCCATGATTTTTAAGGGTGAAAATTTACTTTTCTGTTTTTCTGATAGTGAAAGTAAAATGAAAATACCCTGCTGGTAATATAGGGATTGCATAGAATGGCATCTCCAGCATTTGTTGCTTTTAGGATACAGACCCTTGGGTTAGAGGTGTAATAGTGAATTTCAGTAAAAAGAATTCTGTCTGGAATGTGATGTCTCCCCATTACATATGCAATTGTGATTTCCTTTGAATTATTTGCATCCTCCCAGAATTCTCTCCTATCTGTGTCTTTTGTGTATGTAAAGAAGATGCATTTGTTTTTGTAAGAAAAAAAGTGGCGTTTCCTTTCAAATGAATTAGCATTGGTATTAATAAGATGTTTCATTATTCAACATTGATGGTTTCATCTCATTCACATGAAGGAAATTAGTGAAGTCATATATACCACGGACTTTTGGAGAACACTGGTTAATATGTGATGCTAATGTTTGCCATTGTTCACGATCAGGACTTTTTTTTTGAGTAGACAAAGAAAAATTCACCTGGTTAAAATAGTAACCTGCCTTGCAGTGGGAGAGGAAAGACTCTTGACCTGATAAGGTTATTTTTTCAGCATGAAAGAAACTGGTATAAAGTGAGCTATTCCGAGGAAGTATGATGTGCTAGGTAGCATTACTCTTTCATCCGTTCTCTCTAATGTTTTCTTCCCTGGACAGCTGATTTTCATGGGTTACATTAAAAGTTATTACATCTTTAACATCTGATAGAAATTTTGCCAAAGAGCAGTACAATATGGCAACTAGGCATGTGAAGGCAGCTCGCTCTAGCTCCTTCTCTGTTAGGAGAATGCCAGCAGGTCACATTCCTAAGAATGCACTTATGATCATCTCTTTCTGGGTTCTGGTGCAACTCCCTTCTCCTTACCTCTTGGAACTCATGAGTGGTAACACTTTTGTTACCATAATCTCTGTAATATTGCATTATTTCTTCTGATTTTCCTATGCCTTTATAAAGATGCCTGTTTGAAAATAAATGTTTTTGTTTTATTCTATTCTGATAGTCCATTTAATTCATATTTGGACCTAATTAATGACACTGAATAATTTGGGATCAAATAGTGAGCTGCATTCTTCCATACTTTCTACATAAAGTAGAATTTTATTTAGATATCTGGATCTAGTATCTGGAGGATATCTATAATATGCTATATTGATTTGCTTGCCTTTTTTCCTGTATTGATCATATATTTTTTTAAAAAATATGTTTTAGTTGTTGATGGATCTTTATTTTATTCATTTATTACTTATACATGGTACTGAGGATCGAACCCAGTGCCTCACGCATGCTAGGCAAGCGCTCTACCACTGAGCTACAGCCCCAGCCCTGATCATATATTTGATGTTGCACAGCATAAGTTTGTCCTTACACAGAGATGGAAAATGTAGCCATAAGGACTGTCATCACCTGGTGCCATGTTGATGTCCAGGTATTATCTCTGGCTAAAAAATATGTCAGGCATATCTAAACTAATTGAATTGAGAGGAAACTTTTCTATTCATAGTCTAACAAAAATAATCCACTTGCCCTTTCAATGATTTTTACCCCGTAATTATCATGTATATTTTGACCTGCTGCATATAAAGTTAATAATAACTTTTGGCTTCTTGTGTACAATTATTGTCTGTTTTACTCACTGATATGTGTCAGTGCTTAGAATCTTGCCTGAAATATAGCACCAGTGCTCAATAAACAGCTGTGGAATGAAGAAATATTTAATACACAAATTAATGCATGAGTGAAATTACTTGTCATTCACCATCCAGAGAACACTACTTTCTCCTCTAGAAGTATACAAATGGAACAAAACTATGCAACTATGGATTTAGAACATATACAGAGATTAGAACATTTAAAGATTATAATCCTGAAGGGCACAAACCCAAACATTGTAATTCTAAATATTGAATTCCTGAAAGATCTAAATTCCTAAAGCCTAAAATCTCCAAAATCAAAATCTCCCAAATTTAAATCCTTAGTGTTGAAATCCTGAAAAATGAAATTCACCAAACTTCAATTCCCATGGAGGAAAAAATAAAAAAAAGGTTACATAAAAGGAATAGAATGCTAAATTCTACAGAAGGGATTGATCATGAAAAATGACAATAACAAATACTGCAGTTTAAAAATAATTGTCTGCTTTGCCATTCATTTTAGATAATGTGAGTCCAAAAGCCTGTCATGAATTATTGCCACATTTTCTTGAAGAACCCAGTGAAGTTACTGAATAATGCAAAAATAATATGTACAGTAGAATAAGGAGACATGCAATGGTATTACCATTCCATCGCCACCAAATCTGTGGTCTGCATGGGAATGCACTGCAGATACCCACAATAACATAGAAGCATGGTACAGGAGATGGGACATTTTAATAGGGAATACTCACATCACATCAGTGCACATCAAGTGTTAGAAGAACTTTGAAAGAAACAGTGACATGTGGAAAAGGAAGTGAATGTATTCTGAGTATCATGCCCTATAAAAATAAAAGAAGCTCTTCACTGTAATGTAAGATTTAAAAATACAGTGCATGATCATAAGATTTGGTCATCTCTTATGACCAACTCCATACAATTGCCCATAATCTATCCTTGTAATTCAGTCCTTCATATGTCACATTTTCTTTTTCTAGTTTGTGTGTGTGTGTGTGTGTGTGTGTGTGTGTGTAGGAGATATTTTTCATTCCACTCTATTAAATATTAGCATCAGATTTTACAATTCACTATGTTATTCATTTCAACTTTACTTTATTTCCAATACCAGAAATATAAATTGTAATGATTTCCAGAGAATTCTAAGTAGTTTTATGAATACTTTGCAAACCTGGCCTCATGAATATGCATTATCACAATACTGAATTTATACATAAGGCTTGTGTAAGTATGCAAAGATACTAGTGATTTTTGTGCATCTGAACTTGTGAAAGATAATATTTCTCAAGATCTCCACTCCTTGGGCAACTACAGATGTGGTGATAGAATAGAGGCATGGTTTAGGAGTACAGGGTTTGCCCAGCATGCCCAAGGCCATAGATTCCCAGCACCAAAAAGCAAGAAAGAAACAACAACAATTATAAACGGATGTGGTGGTGTTTGATTCATTTTGTAAAATACAGAGGCCATCCATCCTAATATTTCAGATTCATGCAGTTGTAAAGTTTGGTGCACACAATTAGCAACCACAGTTATATGCATTTATACATTTTACTTTGCAACCAAATTCTTTGAATATAGCTCATCTGTTCATACCTGGCATGCTCTTGAGACCATCATTAGCATAGCTGAATATTTTTCTAGAAAAACTTTATGTTATTATCACATTTTATTGTGTAAAATGGTCTATTAAGCATTACCATATTTTAGATGAAAAATAAATCCCATTTTAAAAATATAAACAAAAGTCTTTAAAACAATATTTAAATTTATATTTTCACAGAATCATATTTTTGAGATTTTGATCTTTCAGAATTTTAAACTTTAGGTAGTTTGGACTTTAGGTATTTTGATTTGGAGGGATTTTATTCTCAGGATTATAGCATTCAGGATTGTGTATTTTGGGATTATGACCCAATACTATATAAAATTGTATGCATTTTAAATATAATTATTCTGTTGCTTCATATAAGTTTTGACTTTTTCACTTATGACCTAAAAAAAGTTATATAATTTTATTTTCAATTCACTAAAAACTATAAAGCACTACCATAAAGATCCATGTGTATATAAGGTGATGCTTTCATAATTAAGACTTTTCTTATCTCCTCGGAGTAATGGTAATTCTGATATTATGATATGTTATTTTGAATAGCACCAACTAAAGCAACTCATTGACCTATGGAGCCAACTAGTAGTTATCAGAACCAAGACTGATGAATAAAATGGGAGGTAGTGAGCTAGGGATGCAATATATATTAGGAGAATTATAAAATAATATGACAGATCCATTGCATAAGTATGTACAAATGAGTGTTCTTTTTCAAAGAAATCACTTCAAAACTCTATTCATTTATTCTAATTCATTTGCATCTTACATTATATTATCATGACAACAATGGTATTGATACAGAATATATAAAGAATTATTGAAATTCAGGCTCCAAATGAGAAGCAAAGTGTTGCTAAATTTCATAAATAATAAACAAGAAATGGGTTCACAAAAATAAAGCTACATATTAAGCTAAAGAAATGTGTGAGTCACTCTTAGTGGACCACGTGACAAACAAAAGTAGTGCACTCAAAGGGTGAATACCTATATGTTTATCAATGAATGAGACTTTACAAAATTTCTTTTCAAAACCAAATAGTGCCTTCAGTTTTCTACTTGGGAGATAGTAATTCTCTTATGAAAGGGCTGTTGTTCTATTAAAAGCCCAGGCAAAAACTGAGCCATAAGCACTACCGATGTTGATTCTGTATTTTCTTGGAAGTTTTCCTTAGATATGTCCTGTACAATGATTCTTAATACTGTAATGATACAACAGATATGGCAAATATTGAAGGCTTGACTCATAATCAAGAATGTGGCATTTTTCACGTATTAGTAATTTATACATCAAGGACAATGTGTGCTCACTGGCTTTCAGATGAATAAGTGATCATTGATTAGAAATGTGAAAAGAATGATAATGGGTAATGATAACTAACAGCCATAAATAGAATCCAAAATGTTAAGCTTCTTATGTCCATTTATATTAGTTCTAAGTCAAATAAATGGGTATTACAAAAAATGATACAACTGCTATTGATCACTTGGAACATTACAGAAATTAACTTCCTAGAAAATGAGTTTTTTTATTAAAAGTGTTTATGCTACTTTGCTTTATTTGTTAAATGATACATCTCTCTTGTTGAACTTTTTTGTATTCAAATTTCAGTTCTGATGTTTACTTTGGTAAGGAAAACATGTGTCATCCTTGAAGCCACTTAACCCAACATGTAAATATCTTTGATAGCCTTTTTTCAACTGTATTCAGACAGTGGATCTAAATCCTAACAAAGAACAGTCTCTAATTCTCAGTATGTACTTCATAATTATAATTCCCCACACACTAATACTTAGCTCACTAGTCCTCCTTGTTTAAATGTTTGTACGTAGTAAGGCTGTTAGAGATGTTTGTTGAATGAAGATTTTTTTATAAAGGACAAAATGCTATTTAACCCATAAAGTATAAAATCATAATCTTCTTTTTCCTACCATTTCATTATTATTGCTGTTATGACTATTTTAGTTTCATCCTTTTAACACTTTTATTTAAAGGCTCAACTCTGTTCCTTTCATTTCCAATATGCCTTTGAATATTTCACTATTTATGAAATCAAAATACCCTGAGATTTGGCTCAGTCATTTTTTGGGTCACTCAGATATGTGCAACCCATTGTCAAAGTTAAGCAGAATGTGGAAATGAGTTAAAAAAGAAAAAGAAAAACATGAAAGGCCTGACAGGCTTGATTTATGAGTTCAGATTAACATAATTACAGAATATGTATCTTAAGGATAAAGAAAAAACAAAATTCTAAGGGAAATCATCATGAAAAACAAGTACAATAAATCATGAAATAACTAGTACAATTGTGCACAACTGCAAATTACACCACGAAGAAAGAAATAATGGTTATTGTTAAGAAAGTTTAACACTGTACTTCAAAGAAAGTTAGGAAAAAAACATTCAATCTAAGGATAAGGGTTTATAGCTTGAGTGAACCTCTGCCAACTGTGAGATCTTCTCTGAAGGGAAGAAGAGGGGAACCAAAATTTTGCATTTACCCATAATGGAATAAAATTAAGAAATTTGAAATGATTTTGCTTTCAATCAAAGATTAAGACTAATTTATGGATTATATTTTGTTTTTTGTTTTTTTTTTAATATACACATGCATGTCTAGTTGACAGCATTCTGAGAAGAAGTGGAGTTTTCTAACTCTAAAGGTAGGGTTTTGAAGTTTCTCTTTGCTGGAAGTTAAATACAATGCTAGAACAAATCTCTCCTTCTTTTAGATAGCAATAAAAGAGAGTTTAAAAGTCAAATTTTTCTTTTTCCTTTTTTTTTTTGAATTGGCAGTTTGCCAAAATCTGAAATGTGAAAACTAGAAATGACCCTACTAGTGGGTGAACAGAAATTTCTTCAGAGTGATTTAAGGAGGATCCTGTTCTACCTGGGCACATGATCCAACAGGAATTTATCGTTTTACCAAAGGTGATTTTAAAGATGTGTAAATCTCATCATATCCGATTCCTTTTAACCTTTTCACTTAAATAGTTCCATTTTCCAAGAATCTTAAGTCCTTTTAACCAGTTTTAATTAGGTTGTCTCAACAATTTTTTAAAAAGAAAGAACATGATATATTTAGAGGGATGGGGTCCCTTAGCATGATTCACCCTCCTTCCTCTCTTTGATGTCAAGGAGAGCGTTATTTGGCAGGATGGGTCAACACAGCTATGAACATGACACGTGATAATTTATGGTGTCAATTTTTGCTTGTCAGGTTTCACTGGGCTGTTGATGATGGTGTGAATGAACTCTCATTAAACTGCTCTTTTGCACAATATATTGCATTTGGGATGAAAAGGGAGAAAAATATGTTTGAATTTTTTAATATAAAAATATCATTTGCTTGCTTATCACTGCCTTCAAATGGAAATATTTCTAGATTTTTGTTGGTGTTAAGTTGAAAGTATTCTTATCTGACATGTAAAATTCAGGTTTTACCTCACCAAAATAATTAAAAAATTGTGACATCATGTTGATTTGTGACTCTCAAGACGGGCAGTAGTGCTAAGCTAGTTTCACCAATAACAAAGCACTGAATATCAGCTGGATCTTGTAGGAATCTCTTCCATAACCAAATAGTAGCATCATCTTAAGTCTCCCTACAATGTTGAACAAATGTTAGATTCTGGATATACATCGTTGATTCCTTCTTTTCATCTGATTCGTAGTTCATGCATTTAATTTTCTTAAAATAAATACAGACACAGTTATAAACTTCAAATAGCTCATATCTTCACATTTCTCAGGAACTGTAAATACACATGATTTCTAGGAATTTATTTTCTCTCCAAATATTTGTGCAGATTGTGTTCATCTTTATATATCAGAAATAAGGTATAGGGCATACTTTTCTAATAAGGGCAAAGGAATAATATTCGGTAAATGAAGGATGATTGTTTTGCAGCATTTGTTCCTATACTAGAATTAAATCGTGAAACTGAAAGTTCGGTTTACATTCAGTGAAACTTTACAAATAAACGAACATTTATCCAAAGCTGCCATGTATTAGCATTGATCTTGCCTAAAAATTCATTTCCTAATTCTAAATTTAAATAGGTTTGAGATCTCAGTATCTATAAGATACTCTGAGCTTCAAATATGGCAAAAAAATTAGTCTTCCATTCTTAGTTTTATCTCTCTCTTGGACTGTGTTTTAAAGTGATAGAAGGTGCAATGATTAGATTACCTTTAAAGCGTGAGAGTGGTTCAGACAGCTGAATGTGCACAATGGAAGCTAATAATAGAAATAGAGAAATACTGGTTTACAGTAGTTTTTATTCCTTGAGATCAGGTTCACAAAACATTGGACTAAACATAGTATAACCCTACTGATATAACAGGATATTTTGGCCTAAATAATAATTCAACAAAATAATTCAAAAATTGTGACATTCAAAAATTGTAACTGCCTGCATTTATTTTAAGAACATAATAATAATGCCTAAATAATAATTTATTAAATACAGATGACTCTGAAAATTAAATCATGGACTCTGATTAGAAAAATTTAAAAGTAAAAGTACTGCCAGGAGTGGTGGCACACACCTGTAATCCATACAAGCAGAGAGGCTGAGACAGGAGTGTTTCAAGTTCAAGGCCAGTCCCCAAACAACTTAGCGAGGTGCAATCTCAAAATTAAATTAATAGAAAAAAATATTAAAGGGCTAGTGATAAATACCCAGTGATAAATACCCAGTACCAAAAAGACAAAAAAACAAAACAAAACTAAAACAAGGTAATTAGTTATTATGACTTATGCATTATTTTTTCTAACATATTTTGTTAAAGTTTTTATAAAGTTTCTACCACTGTTGCAGATATGAAGCTTAAATGATTTCATACATGTGTGCACACACACATAAAAATAAATAAGAGCACACATATAAATATAACATATACCAGTTAATCTTCTAATATACATTCTTTCCTTATCTCAGAAATCAAAAATGATAAATTATTTATTATCCCCTAATTTATGCTATGATTAAAACATGTTGTAAAAATGTCTTCCTTTCAGAGTAGTACTATACTTTTAAGAAATGAAATTGTAAACAGCAAAATTATGATTTTTGGAAATTATGTATTTATAAGTTTGTTGCTTGAGGCTTTTCTGCTTGAATTTAACTCAGCAGGTTATTGTTACATTTTGACCTTTATGTGTATATTTTAGGTGGGGATATTTACAGTTAAACAAGTTACTGTGATTAACATTACATGACCATCTCATTACTGACCCACTACAGCTTAGACATACACTGTTTTTCTTATCTAGACCAGTCATTTATAGTCTTTTTTTATTACAAAAACATCCTTTGTTTCCTAAAATCTTTATAAAAATAGAGATAGAATGTTCCTAGCATTTATATCAAGGCATCTATTCACTTGTTCAGAGGCAGCTTCAGGCTTGCCAGATGGAAGGGACCCAGGGAGGTCACTTCCTTTAGGTGAGTGACAGTAGAGTGCAGCAGCTCTTCCACCAAACCCCTCAGGTACAAAAGCACTAGAATTTGTCTATAACTAATTTTACACTGCCATGGTTTGACTTCCTTTGGTGTCTTAAAGGAAATCAAAAGTATAGGTTAACTTTCATCACTTAGCTCTTAATTTTATATGGGATTAGAAAAAGGCTTTCAGTTGTTTCTTCAGTCAGTCAAATGCTGGGAAATGCCAGTAACTTGACCCAAGGATCTCATGATCAAGCATAGACAACTCCACCTCTCCTTTGCTACATTAGTAAAATGATTTGCAACCACCACCCATGCTAAACTTTCAACATTCCTGATATTTTTTTTTCTTCCTTTGCATGCTAGCAAAGGTCAAATGGTTCTTCAAGACTAGTCAAGTGATTTCTGTACTTCTCTGAAGGCTTTTGCATACACTGTCCATACCTTGAAGGCCCTAGGACATGTTAGGACTCTTTTATTTTTTAATCTCTGTGAGCATATTCGCTGCATGCTTCCACAGTAGAACACCCAGCAAATTGTTGTGTAGCTCTGTCTTCCCCACCAGACCTCTCCTATCATCAATGCCTCACTAAAGCCTGTCTCAAAGTTTGAAAGAAAGGAAAGACACAAAGAAGTAGAAAATGAAATAAAACTGAATGAAATAAGCATCATAGGCAAAGGAGCCCCTGGAGTCTCCTTGTAAGCCTCCTATATTTGGAATTTCAGATTCTCTAGAATATATATGTTGATAGTGATGGCAGGGGGTGTTACTTTCAAAAAATCAGAGTCAAATTTCTTCCAATAGTTTATTTGAATCCCCTTTTTAAAAGGTAAACGATAATGCTTTGTCACTAATGGTTAAACAAAGCACAGCAAAAGCACTTCACCAACAATCATGACTGAACACCTGATAGCTGAAATTTCTGCAGGGGGAATTCCCCAAAGCAGTCTCAGAGCAGAGCCTACTCTAGCCTCTGGATGTTGTCACTGGCAATTGAGGTTCAATAGAACAAAGGGGATGATCTATAGCCTGGCAGCCAAATGGTGCTCTTTCAACCTGGTATCTGTCAAGATGGGAAGAAGATAATGCCACTTTACATCATTTACAGTGAGACTGGAGCAGCAGGAAGCAAGCAGGTTGAAAGTGCACAGCTCACATTGCTTCCTTGAGGCTCTCCCATCCACAGGAACAATGCATATTTCTGAAGATTAGCTCCTGGAGTGGAAAAGCATCACACATTCACACACGCAAGAGAGAGTGCAAAGCAAGGACAAACATCAGAGTGAAAGGCCTCTGCAAAAGAGACTGAAAGCAATTTAAACTTCTTACTCTAGCAAAGTAACAACATCTGAATTCACTTCAATTCAGTATGCCAAAAATAATGCACAAAAATGAAAATATTATCCTAAGGGGAGGAGTAACAATTTTAAAATATAACCATAAATTGTCTGTAATCTAATCACCCAAACACAAAACAATTTTATTTTTGCGTATTACCTAAAACATGTATGCAACTTGCATACCAAGTTTAATATATGCTAGATTATCTTCTTGTAATGAGCATATCAATAATGCTTTTAGTTTGATCAGAAAAGGTGTTTATTGTATTCATGTGCTTTGATGTACTTTTCCTAAAGAAAGGAAGATAATTATTGTATCCAATTTGAGGCTATATTACATAATCTTGCAATGACTGTTTTTATAATAAATATTTTGACTGTTTTGGAGAAAGTCCAGAGGTAGAAATCCTTTCCATAAGATGTGATGATTATTAAGGCTTTCATTTTTGCTCCTTCAGTACTTATCAGATTGTGATATGAACCCTATTGACTGAGTAGGTCAGCTTTATCAACTCTGAGCAATGATATTTCATTTCTTAATAACATTTTATAAATCTAAAGGATAGCTTGGTTATTTACATCTTGTGAATTTTAACTGAGGCATGACTTTTTACTTCATATACTGTACCTATATGATTATTGGTGGATTGATGTTCTATATTGAGTATAGACTTTGTGAAATAGATGTGAACTGTTTGAAAATTTAAAAATTTTATGTACATAAAACTTTTAATGTATATATACATATATGTATATAATTATTTCTCTAAATTTTCTTTGGGGATATTTTATCATCAAAAAAGAAAAGTTTAAAAAGTTAAATTCTTCCCCAAGTCTGACAAATTTGATCCTGCTTTGATTAGCATTTATTCCCTTTATACTTTGTAATGTAAAACTCTTTTATCCATTGAGATTTACTTAAAATAGGGACATAACAAATTTAGATTACCTTTCATCATTTATTATTTATCACATTTTTTATTCAGTTATCTCAGTATCATTTTCTTACTTCCTTGGTTTGAAAGTTCATTTTTTTCATATATATTGTATTTATATATTATTGGATTCATTTATGGTTTTTATTGACATGTACTTTCATTGTACTGTTTTAAATATTATCACCTTCTTATGGGTCTATAGGCATCATTGTGTTTAATCCACATTCTTTCTTAATACCCTTTTTGAACACATTCTTGCTTATTTATTTTTGTAATGATACATTAAAAACACACAAGGATTTAAATTACCATCATGCATCATGCATTGAATTGCAATGAATAAGTCACAGACCAATTAAAAGTTGTACTTAAATCTTTTTTAAAATCAGTATTTGTTTAAAGATAGAAATATACATTATCAGAAATTCCTCTTCTAAATTTATTTCAAAGTTTCATACATTGAGGAGTTTTTCCTTGGAAATGACACTCAGGGACAGACTTTCAAGAAAATCTATAGTATTGCATTGCACATTGAGGTTTTAGACTCCTCATCTCTGAATAATACCCAGCTTAATATTCCATGGACTATAAATAAATATTATTTATATTTTTTATTTTTTAACCATATCAAAATATTGTACTGAAGTATATTTGGCCAAACAAAAGAATTCCTATATTTCAATTAAGACTGTCTAAATTATTTCTAATTATATTTTACAAACCAATAAATAAAAACAGAGGCTGAATACAATACAAAATTTGAATAATTGTTTATCTAAAATCTCATTAACTCTTTACTATTAGATTAATAGAGACATAGTTACACATCAATTTTGTTCTCTAATAGGTAATGTAAGAATAATCAGTCTTAGATAAAATATATATTAAGATTTTAAAAAAAGAATTTTCATAGCACTTAAATTTAAACAAATTTGCTGTTATTTATGAAGAGAAATTGAAATATAATATACTTTGAAAATAGATATAGTTAGCATTTTCTGCACTTCCTCCTCAGAATTTATGAAGCATATCATGAAATTAATCCCCCCTGGTTATTTGTCAAAACAAAGTCAGGCAAAGAAGCCAAGATTCAGAACCACTTTTGCTTCAGAGTAGTTGAAATCACTAGATCTGCAGTTCATGATTATAGACACATATAAATTCATGACTGAAAGAAAATGTGTAAAACATCTAATTTAATCCCCACAAATGAAGAGACAACTATGTCATAACAAAATTGTTGGAGGCCTCAGTGCTACTTAACTGTGATTCTAAACCCACAGTGATCTTCCAACTATTTCAGTTCAGCATGCTGTAATTTACAGTAGACCTTTTTTGTTCCCTCTCATAATTAATAAGCACAATCCTAGCAAATATCCAAAATTAGGCCCCAAATTTTAATTATTATAAAGTTTATACAAATGTTGCTTAATCATGGATGTGATCAAATTAATTCTAGTACTTAATTTGTCATTCTAATACAGTTATAAGACCAAATAAATTCATAAATTGAATACAATCAATGCTAAATCTATAAATAAGAACCTTAGTTTAAAGTGATTATGAATTTTGTTTCTGAAACTAAATCAGCTTCCACAAATTGAATTATTTAAATTAATTTGCTTCTCTTTAATGCTGTGTGCAAGATTAATTCAGTTCTGTATTCACTTTCTTCTATACAAACCGTTTTTAAAACTATATTCATAAAGCACACATTAGCACATTGGTTTCTGTGGTGGAATGTTATGCTTTATGGGTATTTTTCCCACTGGACAAATTAATTTCTATTTGCCTATGATAATTAAGTAGCACTTAATCCAATACATTTTGGATGAGTCTGAATATATTGGGCCAGAAATGTTCAGAATTCAGGAAGCCCTTTAAGAATTGAAATTTTATAATGAAAAATTATATTTTAAAGTAATTACCAATAAAATAAGAAATGTATCAATTTTAAAATTTTAAAAATATTAACAAATATGGCAGATACAAAAATTCAGAAAATAGCCCAACATACACATTATTGTTTTTGATAAAATGAATATATAAAATTAATTTAAAATTACACAGCTGCAACTCAAATTTGCTTAAACTGCCACTTCACTGAACTACAAAATGTTCTCATATAATTGTTCTTATAATGGATTCATTGACATATTAATGACTGTGCAGGAGAGTTTTTGTCACTCACTAAAACATTGGTTTCTTCGGGTCACTTTGCAGTATTGCTGAAAAATTTGTGTGATATATAATCTATAATTACAAATTTTAATAAAGCACCATGAGTCAGTCCTCAAAGATATGGTCAGATATGCTGAAACACATTCACATACAATGTGTGACTTCCTATATAGGGTAAATTCTGTTTCTAGAAGTGAGTCAGGTCTGTGTCCAATTAGGAAGAAACTCTCATAAATTATACATGATTTCTATAAAGACAAGGAAAACACATATTTGTTATATTTAAAATTCTATTCATGGCATTATCAGTATTTCTGATGGTAGATGTCAAAATATTCCCTTTAGACAAGAGGTTCACACTTATAATCCCAGCACTTTGGGAGGCTGAGACAGGAGAATCACGAGTTCAAAGCCAGCCTCAGCAACAGCGAGGCGCTAAGCAACTCAGTGAGACCCTGTCTCTACATAAAACACAAAATAGGGCTGGGGATGTGGCTCAGTGGTCGAGTACTCCTGACTTCAATCCCTGGTACCAAAAAAAAAAAAAAAAGATGCTTATAAGAACTGAATTCTTTTTTTTTTTTTTTTTGGTACAAGAGATTGAACTCAGGGGCACTCGACCACTGAGCCACATCCCCAGCCCTATTTTGTGTTTATGTAGGGACAGGGTCTCACTGAGTTGCTTACCGCCTCGCCGTTGCTGAGGTTGGCTTTGAACTCACGATTCTCCTGTCTCAGCTTCCCTAAGTGCTGGGATTACAGGCTTGAACCACTGCGCCCAGCTAAGAACTGAATTCTTAATTTTCTTAAATTTATAATCTGAATATTGAAAGTATATTCCATACACTGGTTTCTTGCTCTATGTGTTTTAAGCCTTGTTTCTCCATGTTCATATCCTGAAACTCAGCAGTGTGGGCAATCTTTACATTAAAACCCTTCATTAGGATGTAGATCCAGGTGACAGAATGGGCTTACTCTTACAACAGGGTGCCTAACATAACTATACTGGGATGAATCTACCTGTGTGTGTGTGTGTGTGTGTGTGTGTGTGTGTGTGTGTCTGCGTGCGCGTGTGTCCAAACTCAGCTTACTCATAAATTATAGGCTTAATTTTGAAGGGATATAATTTGTATGTTGAATCTCTAACACCTGATACCTCAGAATGGGATGGTAATTGGAGATTGGGCCTTTGAAGAGGTAATTAAGTCAAAATGAGTGTTTTATAAGAAGAGGAGATTAGAACACACAAAGAAAGACACAAACAGATGTGTGCCCGCTGAGAGGAAGGATTATGGGACTACACAGGGAGAAGGCGTCATCTGCAAGATAAGGAGAGAGACCGCAGAAGAAATTAAGCCTGCCAATACCTTGATGTTGGTCCTCTAGCCTCCATAACTGTGAAAAAATAATTTTTTACTATTTATATCCCCCATTTTATGGTATTTGTTATGACAGACCTAGTAAACTAATACGTTGTATATATGCCCCAACACATCCTCCTGCTGCTCCATACAGTACTTAACTTAAAATAGGTTACTACAGGAATGAGATGGCAGTAGAAACAGATAATTGTACTAAAAAATGTGTTAAACATTCTGTATTTGTAAATTTCATGGAAATATATGTACCCATTTCTAGGATCTTCCAAATGTCTTGTAAGTAATTCATGTAATTTAAAGCCCTTAGAACTTACATATAAGCTCTCTGGTGAATACACTCCCAACCTGATCATATAAAGCTATTTTCTATTGTTAAATCAAAGCTTCAGTTTATTAAATGACAAATTAAATTCATATTTAAAAATGTTTCAATTTCTAATTGCCATTGGAAAATGTAAGTTATGTCTTTATTACTGAGAAAGTATTTCTGAATGTATGTACTGAAGGACATGAATATATTATGTCATTTTAACATTACAATATACATACCCAGTGGCAGCTAGATATGGAAATAAACTAAAAAAAATCTGTTGTCACTGTATATTGATATCAATACTATAAAATATCACCAAGGAAAATTGCAGAACTAGGAAAAGGCATTGAAACTAAGTGACAATATTAGAACATAGAATAAGCATTAAGTTGATCCAAAATATGATGGTGATAATTTTTCAAAATTATAATTGAAGTAGAACAGCTATATTCAAAGCAAATATTTACAAAAGAAAAGCTGTGGTTCTTGGATCCATTATCTTCTATTTGATGAGCTTTGCCCTGTATCTTACTGCCCTACTTTTCTTTTCTAGGTATAACTAACTTAATAGTCCTTCTTTACTGAGATCCTTGAATATAGTAAATTTGTTTATGCAACATTTAGGACAAGTCCTAACACTTACATAGGTCTATCTGGAAGGGCCACTAAAGCATCTTTACTCAGTTTTGCTTCACATTACTAACTTGTCAGCTTTTCTAGAGAGATATAGGGCTGAGCACTGCTATAATTATAATCTATAAACATTTGTAAAAGTGTTCTGTTAGGACATTACATTGTTTCTATAATACTGAGAAGAATTAAATTGCCTCAGAGCTAACTGGGCTAAATAGGATGAGTAGACGTAGAGAACATCTATCTATATGAGACAAAAATAATGATGCTCAATAATAAAAATATGCTCATCATTACACTCCAGCCCATGATAGGTTTATGAGAATATAGTTAATATTACCAACATTAATATTTCTGAAAAATAGACAAGAGAAAGGGTTTACAACATTGTTTACACACTGGTATAGAATCTAACCACATGTGGATGTGCTTTTTAAAAATGCAAAGAGATGATTCAATAGTAAAAATAAATGCATCATATTTTTTTTTCCTTTTCTCTGTGGTCAGTATTCAATGAATACCCAATGACGAGTGAACTTAAAAACTTTGATAAAAATTGGAGTTACTTGCTTAAAAAATGTTCTTAAAAATTCCAATTGAGAAAGTACAATCATTTTACAATGGAACTATCTAAGTCACATGCTTTCATTAAAAATATGTCACAATTAATAGTATATAAAATATAAAATGTATAAAATACGTAATATATAAAATGCTAAATATCTGATGTAGCATAGTGTTCAGAGACATCCAATTTCTATTTCTTAACTTTTTCTCCTTCTATCTTTCTCTCTGTCTCTTTCTCTTTCCAAACTGTCTTACTAATTTCTTCCATTTTCTTTAGGAATTTACATAACAAAGCTAAGAAATACTTAATAAAGTGAAATATAATTCAAATAAGTAAATGAATACTCTTCCAATTAGAAACAGGTGAATAGTGGACACTCGGTTACTTTTAAACTTCTTCTACTATTTTAGAATTATTGAGCTGGTTGTCTTGTGTAGCTCTAGGCTAGGTATGTTGTTTTGGGCAGTAGGTCAGCTTCTGGAATAGCTTCCTGGAGCGCTTTGTTGATACCAATTGTGTAGCACTGTATCACTTTGGAAATATGGAGGTCTGTGACATATGAGTGATGTCTTCCATGGATGCTGGATGGATTGCCTTTTTATTTTCTCATCTATCAACTGAGCACAGCAGTATCTACTGGGCCTGTTTCATACCAGTGTTCTAAGAAGAAAATTACCTAACATGTGATCATAACCAACAACCTACATTGAAATATTCATAGAGAGCAATGCTATTTGCTAAGCCTTTTTTTGTGTTTGTTTAAAACCCATAGCTAAGGATACTTGGCTACATCTACCTCATGAATCCTGAGAAAAAGCACAAGACCAGCTACCACGCTGATGATTAGAAAGTGGAAATTGCTTTTGTATATTTCAGGCTTTACAACTGCTCAAGTCAGGGGACAATGGCTATAGTAATAGGCACATGAGGACGGGACTGTCCAGCTCCCACAGTGTGGTTTTGTTAAGGCACCTCTGTCTCATCTGGCTCTATATTTAGGGTCATTCATCTCCTCTGTAAATGTGCTACATACTCCAAAGACCATGGATTCCCTGTGTCTTATGTTACAAAACAAATTATTCCCTCCAGGTAGCCCTGAACTTGCCTGTATAGTTCCCTACCCTGGCAATACTCTAGGTTCCTAGGGAGCAAATGACAGCAATGTTCTATCAAATATTGTTTGAATAAAAATTTCATTGTTTGGCAAAAGTAAAACAAAACTAATATTTCCTCCTTATATATAAAACTATCATTCTTATAGCTTTGGGATTCTTAAACAAAAATGTCTCTTTGTATGCATAGTCCAAAATTCCATTGGTGGAATATGGCATGCCATCATGTCCTTTTAACTCAATCTTTTAATAGTTCACCTCCACAAATAAAAATACCTATAAGCCTTAGATTAATTTAACTTAATTAAATTATCAAACTATAGTTAAATTAATAGCATTCAGTATTTCCCAATCAATATAAGTTAACTAAAGTGAGATTATACTTCATCTTGGCTTCACTTTTTACCTTTTTTTTCACAAAGGGAAAAACACAAATGATGAGACGCTATTCCTTCAATAAATATTTTGTGATGGCCAACGATTTGAACCAGGTTCTGGGATACCATGATGAATATGATAAATACAGCATATAATCACTTAGAATGTTTGTTCTTAAAGGTGCAATAGAAGAATAGGTGGGGAAGGCTTCATTTAGAAGGAGGCTCAGTGAGAAGACAGTGTGCAGAAGGGTGCCGTAAGCTCATTAAAAGATGAGATAGAGTTAGTAGAACAAAAAATGCAGCAGAAATATATTCTGTGAGCAGTAAGCCTCTTGTGAAGGACAGGTAGTCATCAACCACCAGGCACTCAGAAAACTTTAAAGGATATGAGTCTGGAAGGATGAAGTGCCTGTGGGAGAAAGAAAGGTTAAGACAAACTGCTAACCAGAGTCCCTGGAGCTAAAGACAGACCTTGCTCCTACAACTGGGCCACTGCCCTTAGAGAGCACCATATGTGTACTCATGTTAGACTGAGATAGTAATATACCAATCCCGTGAGCATATTGGAGCACAGATAAAATAAAAACTGCAAACTACCAACATCAGTCATCACCCCCTCAGCACTCTCAAATGTCACTCATCTCTGAATGAGCACATGTTTATTTGGATTTATGTGTTTTTGTTTTATTTCACCAATTACTGTTTTAGCTCTCTATTGTCCTTCTCTCTTCTTAGATAAAGTTTTAAGACACCATGTCACCAAATTATCTTTGCTGTCTGACAGCTCCCAATTCCTAGTAAATCTCTGCATCCTTGAAACTGTTTCCAGATCACTTAACGTAAGCCCAAATCTTTTAACAGACCATTCTTACACTCTTTTAGGAAGATACTCCAAGGGGCCAGTGTTGTGTAGCTTTTTTTTTTTTTTTTTTGTCTCAGGGAGTAATAGGACCAACTTTTTGGGAGTACATCTGCATTCTTGGCAGTCTTCGGCTGATGAGCACAGAGAAGCTCAACATGGAGTTGAATGACCACTGTGGGTAGGTGTAAGAAACAAGGAAGGGAAGCATAGGTAAGCCCAGGTCTCTTAGAGCACTGTTCAGTGCTCCCATTCTGTGTTATTGAAAATAATGATTGAAGCTGGGCACAGTGGTGCACGCCTGTAATCACAGCACTTAGGGAGGCTGAGACAGGAGAATCGCGAGTTCAAAGCCAGCCTCAGCAAAGGCAAGGCACTAAGCAACTCAGTGAGACCCTGTCTCTACATAAAACACAAAATAGGGCTGGAAATGTGGCTCAAAATTAAAAAAAATAAAGATTGACCAAACATCTCAGGATGTGAAAGGAAAAAAAGAAGATAAATTGTCTTTATTTTAAGAATTTGTATGGTATCCAAATGGTCAATAGGCATTTGAGGATGAATATAAGCAATAATCAGATAGATGTGTTAAAAATTAAAGTCCTATAATTCCATGAGAAGCATGAAGTTTATTTCCATTGGTTTGAAATATCACTATTAATGCTGGGGACTGAGCAAATAAAGGCTATTTATTTAAATGATATAGCTACAGTCACAGTGAAAATAAGGAATGTGACTATGACAGATGGCTGGGAATGAGAACTCTTCACAAGAAAGTAATATGTTTTCATTTAAAGCTCATTGATTTTAAACTATTTTTCATGATGTCGTCTGCAATTTTACACATATACTTTCCAGAAAGAGGTTTCAAAGAGAAGTCTTAGAATAACAAGAGAAATGTAAACATTGTGATCATGATCAGAAGAGCTAGGAGAAAGCATATGAAAAGATAGGGACACAAAACCACACTGCCCTCCAGAGAACATGAGCAAAGATGTTGAGGGAATAAGTTGAAAAGGGAAAGGGAAGTCCCATGAGCTTCACATTTAGAAAGTCTTTCAGGTTGGCCAAGTAGTTTAAGTAAGTTATTTTCTCTAATCCCTATCTCAATTCTGCAAAAAACTAACATTGAAATATAGGTCTTCAAAAGAAGTAAACACCAACGATAAAAGCACTTTTCAGGTGGCATGCAGTGTAACTCAAGTTTTCTGTCCCTCTCTTTGTGACTTAACTAGCTTCCCTAGAAGGGAATGTCAATCAATTTCAACTCCTGTGCAATAATTATGTAAAATATATCAACAAAGATCTACTATGAGAAAATATTCTCTTTGCTTATTATAAAACTAGTTTTTAAATTTTACTTGTCCTTTGGCACAATTTAGAAGAGTGACACTTAAGATAAACACTATTAAACTTACTCTGCATTGTAACAGAAACACATTTTTTTAAAGCCATTTAAGTCTGGGAATAAGCTCACCTATTAGACTTTTTTCTCTTATTTCCTGTAACAATGCTTCCTGTTACATAATAGGGATACTCAAAGACAAACTGAAGCTTTCCTAAACCCTTTGTTATGGGTGTGGGCATGCAAGTGAGCACATCTGAAATTTTGGCTTAGTTGACTCAAGTTTTTTACAGAGTGAAGTCATTTTGGCTGCTAATTCAAAGGAAGGAAAATATAGACCATTTTGGTGTGGGTGTGGAAGGGAAGGGAGAAACAATGTCTTGCAAGCATTTGTAATATATGTTAGCAGGCAACATATTCAAGAAGATTCATAAGCATTTCTTGGATTATGGAGTAGAAATCAATCACAAAGCATATGCCAAATGTCCAAGATGTGCTAGCCTGTGTGTTTTACATTATTGGAAACATATGGTAAATATACTTTCTTCAATTAAGAACAATATATTCCATTCCTCTTGTAGTATGAGTGGTGATGGCAATTCTAATAGCTGCGTTTGTGTACCCACTGTGCCACAGTACCATTCTAATGGCTGTCAGTGACCTTTAAAGGTTCTTCTACGTGACAGCTGGTAGAGACCGAGGAGGGTAAATTTGTTCCTTGTCAAATACATGGGTGGGAGGGGTTCTTTTCCTCTTCTAGAAATGCTAGTTCAAACTAAAATTCTTTGATTTCTTTCTTTCATCTTTTTTAAAGTTTAATTCCAGATTCTTTTCTATTCTATAACATGTCAGTTTGGGTTTTTTTCATATACAAAGAGTTTTTTAATTAATAATCTTTGAACATAGTTTTTAAATATTCAAGGAAAATTTAGGTTCTTGAAAGTATGCCAGGTGGTTTTGCATATCTCCAGCGTCTCAATTAAAATACGTTTTTCTGATTCTTAAGGTTATTGTTCTCTCAAATTACATAATAAAAACTTCATAGCTTACACAAGTTCAAGATTACAGAGCTGGTGAGGTGAAGACTGAAAATTAGAAGTATTGCCTGTTGTTTTTCCTACATCTTGGAGCTTCCTATTCAGAGAAGTACAATGAAAAAGCCAAGAGGAATTCCTCATGAGATAGGCTCTTAAATTGGAACAAAAGGAAAAGATTTCAAGCCAAAATGGAAGCATAGTTGTCATGATTTATTCTGCTCTGAGAAAGAGCCAAGACCCTTCTCAACCTGTGAGGAAGACACTTTTCATAACACTCTAATGCTTATTTAACATTTCATATGTGTATTTATAAATTTTCTTAATGCCCTATATTCATGTTTACATTAATTTTCAGCCAGAGAGGAACCTCATTTTATTTACTGTCTCTCTAGCATATAAAAACTATGTTGATTGATTGAACAATAATTATTGCCTAATTAACAATAATCATTGTTAATTATGCAAAAAATAACAAAATATTTGGGAAAATTCAAGCCTACATCCAAAAAATATTTAAAATTAAGTATTCCTTTTGATGTTTATATATTGTGATAATACATACTGACTCATAAGTAACATTTAATTTATTCACTAAGCAGCATATGTAAGAGAAAGGATTCAGTTCATATCTGCTAATTGGAAAGAAGTACACAAGTGAAAAAATGAATTAAGTGCAAACTGGTTGTAGATGACTCATATTCACAAGATACTAGTTTCATATAGAACTGCAGTGAAGTTAAAATAAATTGGTCTATTGCCTTCACAGATAGCCAGGCAGTGTTTTGAGAAGAGATGCTGGGGTCACTCTCTCCTGTTGTTTCTTTCCTTTCATCCCACCACAGGCTTTATTAAATATTCGGTGAGGGAAAGAGGAGTCCACAGTCTTAAGCTTCCAGGAATTGTTAATTCGTATGCAAAAGAATTTTTTATAGTTCTTATTTTATTTATTTTTATTTCTAATTGTTTCCAAAATTTTTCATTGCCACTCATGACTTTAATAAGAAAGCATTACGTACTGAAGACAAAATCAAACTGTCCTAATTCAGTTCAAAAGTATTCATGGTGTTTGTAGGGCCACAGCAACCCCAGCACCATAGCAGCCACCCAGGAGCCCACTGCGGTGCAAGAACTCATGATTATCTCATGTGTGTACATTGTTCCTTTTAAATATCCATCACTCTTCCTACTCAACTATCTAAATATTTTAGAACCTGGTTCAAGCCAGATTATTTTCATTATGATCTTTTCAACCATTCCCAAACATAGCCCTTTCCAAGAATTCTAAACTCCCCAGAATAGTTCTCTTAGTGTGGCTGCTCATACCCATAGGTTGGCACCAGTAAGCTCCCTATATTGTTTTAACTTTTTGTTTCTACATTTCAGCACACGTCCAAATAAATTAAAAAGAGTTTATAAGAAGAGGCTTCTTCTTGATTCTTTTATTTTTATACCATTTCTTCTCATGATATGGAGCTAGTAGGTCCTTAAATTTTGTCTTTAAACTGTGGGTTTTAAGCCAAGATTTGTATTTATTTATTCACTTAGCATTAAAGAGTAGCTGAATTAAATAGAAAATTCTAGAACATTAACCTAAGTATGAAATCAACATGTCAAGATGTGAGGATGGAAAATGAGAATGGGAAAAAGGTTAGAACCAGTAAAAAGGTCTAAGTGAAATGAAATGTGAACCCAGGGAAACATAAGTATTTGGGGGGTGTTCACTGAAACAGCTTAAATAAAAGTTTGTATATTAATGTGTTTCTCAAGACCTGGTTTCAATTCCACATGCTTCAATTTTTGTTGAATTAACTTTTTCTCAAGGAAAAGCAGTTTTAACTTGCCAAAATAGAATATATGTAATTGACAGTATAATTTTTAGGATTCAGTGTATATAAAAAATCCTTATTAAAGTGTTGATCCAAAAGTAGATTGTTATGAATGTTTGTTAAAATGGGATCCTAAATCAAAGTCATAGGTGTAAATATTGACAAGGTAGCCCTATGCTGTTTGAGATTTCAGAAAACATATGCTCTCCCTCCCAACCTTATTTTTCTTTCCTTTACTCTCACCCTCTATCATCTCTCTCAAATTACTGTCTCTGAAGTTTGGTTGTGATGTATAAAGGAACCAGACACATTCCTCACCTTCCTACTCTTTCAGAGTTTACAAAATCTTAAGAAGAATGAACAATTGCACAAGTAATCAAATTAAATCATCTCCAATGTAAACAAATTAAACATTAAATTAATTAAATAAAGTAAATTAAATTAATAAAGCCCAGAGAGCTGTAAAGATAGAGAGAGAAAGAAAGAGAGAAAAAGAGAGGAGAGAAGAGTGTCGGGAATAACATTGTGACATTGTAAGATAATGCTCTATTTGGGTATTTTCGTGAAAAAGATCAATAGCTAGTTTTACCTTTTCAAAAGCAGAACACTCACATGGAAGAGGTACTGACTTAATTGAGATTTATATGGTTCTGTGTGTAGTCAACGCCTATAGTATAGACTGATCAAAATCCTAAACTAAAATGAAAAGAAGATTCTCATAGAGGAAGTCTGTAATATAACAGAAATAAAAATTGCACTCAGGGTATTCAGCTTATGGAAGAACAGAGGGAAAGCAAAGCTGTTGTCAAGGGGCTTCCCATCTGTGGAGTCCTACAGCCTGCATCACCCAAGAGAGGATAAAATAATCCTAGGAAGCTGAAAACATTCAACTGCATGATCTCCTTGTTTATAGTTATTAATCTAATGCTTAATGCTTTTCAATATTTCCTTGCATCACTTCTCACTGCAGAGTTTTAGTCCTATGGAGAGGCCATGACATCTTGCTACCACACCTGGCAAGGGACAGCAGGTACTCATTGTTAGACAATGCCTTGCAAGGTGGGCCATGGGCATTAGAAAAAGTGTTTCGTATTTTTTTATATTCATCTTTTAAATTTTTTTCTAATTTGTTATACATGACAGCATAATGCATTTTGTGTCATTGTACACAAATGGAGCACAATTTTTCATTCCTCTGGTTGCACATGATGAAGAGTTGTACCATTTGTGCAATCATATATGTACCTAGGGTAAAGATGCCCATCTCATTCCATCATATTACCTACCCCCTCCCATCATATTTGGTGTTTGGGAATTGCCTTACTTCACTTAGCATGGTATTCTCCAACTCCATCCATTTATCTGCAAATGCCATAATTTTATTCTCTTTTAATGCTGAGTAATGTTCCATTCTGTATATATACCATGGTTTCATTATCCATTCATCTATTGAAGGACATCTAGGTTGCTTCCACAGTTTAGCATTTGTGAATTGTGCTGCTATAAACATTGGTGTGGCTGTGTCACTGTCATATGCTGATTTTAAGGCCTTTGAGTATAGACCAAGGAGTAGGATAGCTGGGTCAAGTGGTGATTCCATTGCAAGTTTTCAAAGGAATCTCCATACTGCTTTCCAGAGTGCTTGCACCAATTTGCAGCACCACTGGCAATGTATGATTGTACCTTTATCCCCATATCCTCTCCAACGTTTATTGTTGCTTGTATTCTTGATAATTGCCATTCTGACTGGAGTGAGATGAAATCTTAGTTTTGATTTGCATTTCTCTAATTGGTAGAGATGTTGAATATTTTTTTTTCATATATTTGTTGATTGATTGTATATCTTCAACTGAGAAGTATCTGTTCAGATCCTTAGTCCATTTATTGATTGGGTTATTTGTTTTTTTGGTGTTAAGTTTTTTGAGTTTTTTGTATATCCTAGAGATTAGTGATCTCAACCCAGAGAGAGGGATTTGCTGAGATCCAAATTGGTTTCCCCCTACATGTAATCTAATACTTTATTCTGTGGCTTTTAAAATTTTATCCTTATTCTGTGTTTTATAGGTATTTTCATTATAGTGCCTTGGTATGGATCAGTTGTAGTTTTGTATACTTGGTGTCTTGTAAGCTTCCTGTATCTGATTTTTTAATTCATTCTTCAGGTTTGGGAAATTTTCTGATATTATTTCTTTGAAAATATTTTGCATTTCTTTTGTGTGAATCTCTGCACTTTCCTCTATCCCAATAAATCTTAAATTTGGTCTTTTGATATTATCCCACAATTCTTGGATGTCTGTTCATGGTTTCTTACCATTTTCACTGTATGATCAACTTTATTAAGTTATATATCTTGTCTTCATTGTCTGATGTTCTGCCTTCCAAGTGATCTAATCTGTTGGTGATGCTTTGTATTGAATTTTTAAATTGTTTACTGTTTCCTTCATTTCAAGGATTTTTTTTCCAGAATCTCTATCTCCTTCTTAAAGTAGTTTTTTGTTGCCTATATTCATTCTCTTATCTCTTTAATGGACTTATTAATTTTTGTTTGCATTTAGTCTCTTATCTCTTTGTTGGAGTGATCAATGTTGCCTGTATTTGCTGTCTTATGTTATTTTTTGATTTACAGATCATTTTAATTATGTACATTCTGAACTCCTCTGACATTTCTTTTGCTGTGCTGTCAATGAATTCTATTATTGTATCATATTGGTTTGTTTGGGGTGCTTTCTTCCCTTGTCTTTTCAGGATTTTTGAGTGTCTTCTCCTCTAGCAGTGTGAATCCAAAGGGTTATAGTTTTTACCCTATAATCTTATAGTGTACCTGCAGGTTTCCATTGTCTCGCCTTGGTGTTGGTCTTCCAGTCCCTGCCTGGTGTCCCAAAACGGAAGTTGCTGCAAGTAAAGATGGTGGTAGTGGCAGTGGAGGTAACCCAAGATGGTGGTGAAGGTGTACCAAGGATGGAGACAATTACTTTCAGAGATAGGCCTGAAAGTGTGGGCCATCCAGTAGTGTTGGGTGACCTGTTTGGAGAGGCAGCGCTGTGGCATGTGATGTTGTGGTGGGCACTTCGCTGCCTCTAGACCTTGTCCATTGTCCTAAGGTAGAGGCTACTACATGGGTAGGGCTATGGCAATTGCTGCAGTATTCCAAGATGGAGGTGGGCAGAGGTGGAGGAGACATGCATTGGTAAATACAGAGCCTCAGCATGTGCTCCAGGCAGGTTGGTGGGGCTGTCCTGGGCCTGCCGGGGCTCTGCAGGGCTTATATTCATCTTCATCTTGTTAATAATAAATCTTAGACTACTCAACTATTAGACTCTTCTTATAATATAGAAAACACAACCCTATCTATCATTAACACTTAGCTAATTTTACTAATTTTATATTCCTGATTTAACAAATAACCACAAAATATGGAGCTTAATATAACATAAATTTTTCATATAATAGTTTCTGTAGGTCCACAAGTACATGGAGATTTGCTTGAGTGTTCTGTTCAGGGTCTCACAGGGCTGAAATCAAGGCTGTGAGGGGATGTACACTGAGGCTGAATTTGTTTCCAGGAACTTTCAGTATGATCTACCTTCAGTCCATGTGATTAAAGAAGTAAGATTCCTGTTTTCCTGCTGGTTGCAGGTTATAGGGCATTCTTAGATTCTAGAGACTATCTGAATTCCTTAGCTGGTATCCCCCATCTACATATTCCATGCTTCTAGTCTCTCTGAATTTTCCTTCCTCTTTCTTCCTGACGTTTTGCTACCTTCTTCTACTGTTTTTTAAGGGGTCATCATATGACTACACCTGACCTAGCAGAATAATACAAAATAATATCTGAGTGTTAATATCAGTTAATTAGTAACACACTGTATCTGAAAAAAATCCTTCTTGTCATGAAAATTAGCCTTGTCTTACTTGAAGGAGGGCAGGATGGAGACCAGAAGATCAAGAGTGCCTAAATTCTGCCTATCTCAATCAAGAATGAGGCTATGGTTTGGGAGAAGATAATGCAAAGGGGTAAGAGAAGGGGAAGAGGAAGATGAGTTGAAAGAAATTGACTGGCACTCAGTCTTCTAGTGCCATGGTTTAAAGAGCAAGATATGCTTGCCATGATGAAGGGACCATCCTAAAGATGTGGACTGCTTCTGATGTCCCAAGTGTCTGTTTTAGGAGGAAGGTAAGAGTTTTCCTCTGACACTTCCCTCTCCTGACATAGACCACGGTCAGAACTATTTGGTTTAGCTTTCTTAAAAAATAAAACAAAATGAAACAAACAAACAAAAAAACAAACAAAACACTTGTTTGTCCTCTTTTGTAAATGTTGAATCTTTGTAGGTGTCCTTCCAAGCTCTGTCAAAGTACTGTGATCCTGAGGCAAGGTTTGGAAGTATGGATGGCGGAGGGGCTCTCAGGCCAGCAGTTAGAAGGAAAAAATGGAAAATTAGTCATCACTGCAGGGTCTGCAAACAGCAAAAGCTCTGTCCTCCAATGAGGACGAGATGCCACTGAGCAGTCCATGAGTTACACTTTCAATAAAAAAGCTACAACAGCAGCAGATCAAGAAGCCTCTGGTGAATAAAAGGTGTGCCTTAGGGTCCCAAGGATGCTTTAACCAGGGGCAAGTTCACATGCATGTTGCAGAAATGGATAATAATTTCTTCTCATGTAATACATTTAAGTGTCTTCAAGAAAAGGGGAAAAGGAATGGATAGCTTAAGGACTATTTTCCTTCAAGGCCAGCTAAATATTTATTTATTTCCTGAAGGAACAATCAATATTAGCAGAATAGACTGTTTAAACCAGTTGGAACTTTTTTTTTTTTTTTTTGTACCAGGATTGAATTCAGGGGTGCTTGACCACTGAGCAACATCCTTGTCCTATTTTGTGTTTTATTTAGAGATAAGTTCTCACTGAGTTGTTTATCACCTCACTGTTACTGAGGCTGGATTTGAACTCACAATTTTCCTGTCTCAGCCTCCCAAGGTGGTGGGATTACAGGCATGTGCTACTGCACCAGGCTCCAGTTGGAGTTTTTAAATAATTTGTTCACCTGATAAACCATTGAGTTAGGGCTTTGGACAAAGACGAGCAACTTACATGATAAAGAACAACTCTTTAATTATTTAATTTTCAGTAGATAAAAATAGTAATTGTTTACAAAGGACAAGGGTGGGCTATTCTACCTATGAGCTAATAGCATATTTCAGGCCAATAAATGCCACTACACTGACATATATAATCAAAGCAATCACAAAATATTTCATGAATTTCATTTTATAAATTTCAAAAATTTGATGAAATTCCATTACAAAAGTATGATTTGAGGTGTCTCTCAAAATCTCCGTGTTAATGTAGCAATATTCAAAGGTAAAATGTAGATAATAAGAGCTGTAACCTAATCAGTCTATCCTATTTTAATATGACTTACTGGGTGTTAACAGTAGGCAAGTGGGGAATGACTGGAGGAGATGGATCACTACGATCTGCCTGAGAAGAGTTGTTCTTTCTTTGGTCCATTCAATATAGTTTCCCTCTCCCCTCAACCCCTCCTGCTTCTTCCTTGACCCTGTCATGAGCTTAGCAGCTTTCTTCTGCTGGGCCTTTCCCCCACAATGCACAGCTTAATGTATAATGCCCAGAGCAATGGAATTGGCCATCTATGGCCATCCCTTCTTAGTTGTTCTTGTTGAGTATTTTGGTCAGCAATGGAAAAGCTGAGTAAAACAAGAGGTTTGGCCCTAAGAACCAATATGAAACATAAAGCTGCCTAATTCAAATAATGTTTAGACTAATAGTAATTAATCCCTGGGCCCAAACCCCAAGCTACATTCTACAGATTTTTCTGGATACTTATACCCTATTAATGCAAGAGTACAGATCATATAAGACATTTCAACCACAATTTATTAATTATTTGAACTTTTTAGTAAGCTCCTGTCCTGCACGTTCATTTTAGTAGTTCAAAAGCTAATAATTTTACCAATAAAATCTTGTTTCTTAATCTGATGGCTGAAGAATTTGTGGTATTTTTCTCTGGAGTGTTTTGCTCCCTCACACAAAGGCAGATTTAAACCACTCCAGCAGTGCAAATTCCTGATAAGGACAGAAGATGCCCTTATATTTGAAGCTCAAGATATTGGTATATATGTATTATAAAACTGTGTAACCTGACACTTTGATAAGTTAGGAATACGGTGAAGCATAGTGAATGTGTTTTAGAATGACTAAAATCCATGTTTATGGTAAATCTCTGAAAAGTTATATTAAAACTAAAACTTAGGATGGGTGAGGTGGCTCATGCCTATAGTATCAGCTACTCAGGAATTTGGGTATGTAACTCAGTGGTAGAGAACAAGTATAGATAGGCAAAGTCCTGGGTTCAATCCCCCATACTACAAAATAATAATAAAAATAATAATAATAAGACCCAATTATAATAAGTAGTTGAAAAATCAATAGAGTGAGATATAAATGTACAGCAAAGTAAAAGCTCTACAGTAGGAAATAGTTTGGTTTGTTTAAGAACTAAAGAGAGAAGCAAGGCAGAAAGAGAAGAGGATAAGTTAGTGGAGAGATAAGGGAGGTGGTCACAGAGGAATGCAAGGTAGGCTAGATCCTACAGAACCTTACTGGCCCAAGAGAGAGTTTGCAATTGCAATAATGAACTATAGGGGCTTTGCAGGTTAATGAGCCAGAAATAGTGTAATGTGATTTATATTTACCAAGGTTATTTTGGTTATTTGGACCACAAAAAAGCAGTATTTAAAGGGAAGAGATTAACTAGAGGCTACTCCTAGATTTCAACAAGGAAATAATGTTGGCTTGAAATAACACAGTAATAAAGGAAATAGGAAATAGTAATTGCATTTCCAATAAAATATGAAGCAAACATAATTTGTTGGCAAATTAGAAGGCAGGGAAAATAGAATGGGAATACACGAGATATGGAGAATAGTAAAAAAATTTACTATTCTGAAGACACGCCAGGAAATGAAACTGATCTATAATGAAAGAAACTACACAAAGATTAAAATCAATAATTTTAAATAGGTCATCACCAAGAGTTTTAATCTGGGTGTTTTGAGTTTGCGATACCACTAAGACACTAAACTGAAAAAATCACATACATAGTCAGATGTATAAATCAGCACTTCAGGGGAAAAGCAGACCTAGAAATTTCAAGTTGGGAATTACGAGTTCTTTTGTACTTGGACAAATATTGGACTTTTACCTCTAGTGAAAATTTCATGCAACTTTATTTTTGCTAGACCTAAGGACATTGTACTTGTACTCTCTCATGGACCTCTTAATATGAGGCATCTGCCTTGCTTAGCTTTTCTCTATATTAATTATCATTTCTGTTGATGTGTATTGGAGATGTTTGCTGACAACTACCAGCTGGCTAATACTCATATGGGTGTGCTTATATAAAGGTTATTGTGATGCTACTCATGTTCCTAAAGCTTTCAATGCTGTCTTCTGTTTCAGAATAAAATTCTGCATTTCCTGAAATTTATAATTCATAAATAATACGTGCAGAAAATTGCCCACTCTACCAAATTTATTGATATATATGTATATGTTCTTCTGTATCTCAGAAAATCCTTTACTAGTTAGTAATATGTTTTATTAGTTGTATTTCTTCATACAATTCTTTTCTCCATCAGGAATTACCTGGGATTACCTAATGTTGCTTGCGAGAGCAAAAATGGGCTTCTTAGCATATTCAATTTTGTTTGAAAATGTGAATCTTTTTAAA
This sequence comes from Geosciurus inauris, assembly GCA_004024805.1. NCBI lineage: Eukaryota > Metazoa > Chordata > Mammalia > Rodentia > Sciuridae > Geosciurus > Geosciurus inauris. The sequence continues at coordinate 39,572 of PVHX01013213.1, forward strand.
TACTATTTTTGAAATGTTTTGTTATTTGTTGTTGTCTAATGGATTCTTTGAGTAATATTATTTATGTTTGCATATTTATGTATTATTGATAAATTCTGAAGTTTAATTTATAGGATATTCTAGAGTTTTTTGTTTGCCTTGAAATTGGCTTTATGTCCTTCAAAAATATTTACTCAGGAAAATATATTGTACATAAATACAAACATTCAAAAGGAAATAAAATTATTAGGATAGCATGAATTATATCTTTAATTATTTATATTAAACAGATAAAATTATATACTGTGTTCAAAATTTCTTAGAAAACAATATTACAGTAGTCCCCTTATCTACAGAGGATATGATTCAAGACTCAGACTCCCAGTGGATGACTGAGACTTTGGATAGCTCTGATCTATATCATTTAATGCCTTTTCTATCTTAACTACCCACTTAACACATACTGTGGTCAAAATTTTTGCAGTTTGAAGTCTAATGAAAAACTAACATGAATTGCTTAGTCTTTCTTCACAATTTTATGGATAGATTTATTTTCACTGTCAATCTTAGCAACTTCAGCATGATTTTTCTTCTGGGGGGGTGTATGTAAATAACTTCATCTTTTCACTTTGGAAGTACTTTATGGATTCTCTTTGGCATTCTCAAATTGCCAATATTACTACTCTTGTGCTTTGCGCCAACTATTAAGTAAAACTAGGGTTACTTGAACAAAAGATTGTCATGTCATGAGAGTTTAACTGATAACCACATACATACTAAGTGATTAAAAGGAGGGAAGCATACACAGCATGGATAAGGTGGTTGAAGTGATGATTCAAGTCCTGAGCAGAGCAGAGCAGGGTGGCATGTGATTAAATCATGCTGGTCACAATGGCCTGCAATTTAAATTTTTTGAATTATTTATTTCTGAAAGTTCCCATTTACTATTTTCAAGCATGGCTGATCATAGGTAACTAATATCACCAAAAGCAAAACCATAGATAAGGAAGGACAAGTGAATTCATCTCTTGAATTGACAAATTCAATTATTGAAGTGAAAGTTATAAACTATAATTTATAGGTTTCATATTTCAAAAAACAAAACTCCAATGAAGGAGACATAATATCAAGATACCTAATTCAAACTGTACTCATATTATGAACATTTGTCAGTTGGAAAGACAGCATAATGCTCCCTGTTAACTGCTGTCTACAATAGCACAGTCATGCACATGAATTTATCAGTTTAGGACATGTTATATTTGATATATTTATTAACTACAAATTTGAATATGTTGAAAAGGAAGCTGCATAGAATTTAGATGAGGGGTTAGAACCAGAAATAGATATTTAAAATAACAAGGGTATATATGGGATTAAAATAGTGAGACTGGATAAGATCAGGAAGAGAGTGTGCTGTTGGTGAAAAGAAGAGGTAGAAGCAGAGGACAGGTGCAAAGGTTAAGCCCTGAGGAACTCTGGTATTTGGAGGTGAGACAGATGCAGAACAACCAGGAGACTGCCAAGGAGCATCCGAAGATGCAGAATAAACTGATGAGTGCATTGCCTTAGTAGTCAGTGAATTCGATGTCAGCAGTAGGAGAGGTCTAAGTAGTTTAGTGAAATAGTACTGATTATTCAAGAAAAACATAAGGACTGGATCAAATTCCTGGGCTGATGTAATGATGATCTCACAGTTATGAAGTTTAGAAGTCTGAAATCAAGAAATCTATATGTCGAGGGATTTCATTCCCTCTAAACATTCTAGGGGAGAATTCATCCTGGCCTCTTTTGACTGGTGGTGGTTGCTGATAACTGCTGGCATTTCGTAGATTTTGGCAGCAGAATCTCAATTTTTGCTTTCATCATCTTGTAGTCTTTTCCACTGGGTGTCTTCTCTGTGTTTCTAGTTTGCTTGTTTATAAGAATGCCAGTCATGGGCGTAGGGTCCTCTCTTAACCCAGTAAGACTTACTATAAATAATTATATCTCTGAGGACCTTATTTTCAAGTAAGGTTACATTCTGAAGTTACAGACATGTATGGGTTTTGGGAAGCATTATTCGGCCTAGTTCAAGTACTAGAAATTAACTATTAAAATTAGCTAGACAAGACTTACTGGTAATCTAAGAATGAAAAGTGAAATGAAGTAGAGTGATAGAGGAGGGGGAAGACATGACCCAGCATGTGTGCATCAAGAACACAGGAGGAATTAAAGAAAGTGGGAATAGATAATGAAAAGGTTAAGAAAAGTAAGAAGTATCATGGAACCTAGGAGATCAGTGAGACCACAAAATTTTTCTTATTTCTTTTTTATTTAGTAATTATTCTTAAAATTGGAGAAAGAAGCATTTTTGAGTTCTAATTGAAAATACACTGTATTATATGGAACATTCATGACAAAAAGGGGGAGATTTGCTGAAACAATATCCTTGAGTTGGCAAGAATGAATAGATTCCATTGCTCCTATGGTGGTGTGGTAGAATTCATCTGAGAATCCATCTGGTCCTGAGTTTTTCTTTGTTGGAAGGCTTTTTATTACTATCTCTATCTCATTGGTTTTTATTGGTGTGTTTAGGTTTTCTGTGTCCTCTTGATTCAACTTTGGCAGGTCATATATGTCTAGAAATGTATCCATTTCTTCTAGGTTTTCCAATTTATTGGAGTGTAAGGTTTTAAAATATGGTGATGTTGCCTCAGTCAGGAGGAATACAGACAATTTATTCTGAGCCATGGTAACACATTAGGATAGAAGCAGAAGTGTGGGTAGGTAAGTGGATACAAGCTTGTGATCCCTGATTGCTTAAAACTTTTCAGAAAAAAAGTGAAGTGGTCTAGTGCCCTTATTGTGAATTGGGTAGAAACACAAGATTTACAAATATTTGATAAAACTAGAAGGAAGATCTGGTATTGTGATGCCTCCTGCTTCACTCTTCTTGCTCAGGATCGCTTTGGCTATTCTGGGTCTCTTATTTTTCCATATGAATTTCATGATTGCCTTTTCTATTTCTATAAAAAAGGACTCTGGGATTTTAATTGGGATTGCATTGAATCTGTATAACGCTTTGGGTAATATGGCCATTTTAATTATATTGATTCAGCCTATCCAGGAACATGGGAGGTCCTTCCATCTTCTGAGATCTTCTTCAATTTCTTTCTTTAAGGTCTTGTAATTTTCATTGTAGAGGTCTTTCACCTCTCTTGTTAGATTGATTCCCAGGTATTTTATTTTTTTGGAGGCTATTGCAAATGGAGTGGTTTTTCTGAATTCTTTTTACTTTACTACAAAGCAATAGTAACAAAAACGGCATGGTACTGGCACCAAAATAGGCATGTAGAACAATGGTATAGAATAGAAGACACAGAGAGCAATGCACATAAATACAACTATCTCATACTAGACAAAGGAGCAAAAAACATTCATTGGAGCAAAGATAGCCTTTTCAACAAATGGTGCTGGGAAAACTGGAAATGCATTTGCAGCAAAATGAAACTTAACCCCTATCTCTCACCATGCACAAAACTCAACTCAAAGTGGATCAAAGACTTAGGAATTAGACCAGAGACCCTTTGTCTAATTGAGGAGAAAGTAGGCCCAAATCTCCATCATGTTGGATTAGGCCCCGAATTCCTTAACAAGACTCCTATAGCACAAGAAATAAAAGCAAGAATCAATAAATGTGACGGACTTAAACTAAAAAGCTTCTTCTCAGCAAAAGAAACTATCAATGAGGTGAACAGAGAACCTACATTCTGGGAGCAAATTTTTGCCACACGCACATCAGATAGAGCACTGATCTCCAGGATATATAAAGAACTCAAAAAACTTAACACCAAAAAAATGAATAACCCAATCAATAAATGGGCTAAGGAGCTGAATAGAAACTTCTCAGAAGAAGAAATACAATCAATAAATATATATATGAAGAAATGTTT
>PVHX01013213.1:43585-55838 GCA_004024805.1 Geosciurus inauris
CTTGGCTTATACCCTAAAGATTTAAAAACAGCACACTACAATACAGCAGTCACCTCAATGTTTATAGCAGCTCAATTCACAATTGCAAAACTATGGAAGCAACCCAGATGCCCTTCAATAGATGAATGGATAAACAAACTGTGGTACATATACACAATGGAATATTATTCAGCAATAAGAGAGAATAAAATTATGGCATTTGCAGGCAAATGGATGGAATTGGAGAACATTATGCTTAGTGAAGTAAGCCAATCCCCAAAAACCAAATGCCGAATGTTCTCTCTGATTAGTGGATAAGAATACATAAGGGGGGTGGGAACAGGAAACATAGGAGAAATGCAGGAACTCTAGACATGGCTGGAGGAGGTGGGAGGAAGGAAAGGGGAATGGGCATAGTAGTGATGGTTGTCTGAGATGGTCATTACTACCCCTGACACATCTATGAAGACTCTAATGGTGTGACTTTATCTGGTTTGCAATCAGAGAAATGGAAAAACTGAGCTCTGGTTATGTACTATGACTTGAAATGCATTTAAATAAAATAACTAAATTTTAAAAAAAAAGATTTCTTAAAAAAAAAAAACTAAACTACCCTTCTGTTTCCATGGAACCCCATTTATCTTTTCTGCTCTCACTTTGGAAACTTTGTTTCCACCAGGATTCCAAACTGGAGCTACATATCCAATGAATCAAAGAGTGTGAGAGCAAAAACAACAGATTTTCTTAAAAGCTTCCAATGTTAGCTGGAACAACTAGAGTTAGCTGGAAGAACTAATGAACTGAAATAGGCTTGCAGTTCGGAAGTACCCCGCTCTAAACAGCCCTGTAAAACCATTTTTCTGGAGAGATTAACAGGAAAATTCTAATTCTGTTGTTCAGTCATCATCAGTCAACACGCCCAGCTACACATCCAATGACTTTATAGGCTGCAGAATTCCCTGACAAGAAAAGGCTGATGTGTTGCTTGCTCAGTATTCCCAAAAGTAGGAGAACAAGAAAAGTTGGATTGAACAAATATTCAACATGGTTTTGAAATGTTTGCCTGCTTCAACTATATTGACTTCAGAAGTTATAGAAAAGGAATCACATTTTCCTTCTTTGGCACCTTGCCTTCAAGGAATGTAAACTGGGAAATCATGAGCATGATATTTCCAGGCTCTGAGTAGAGGGTGGAAATATACACAGTGGTATTGAGGAGTGAGACAGGACACTGATTTCTTTCATAACTGCCAGATGGACAAACCCCAGAGAAGCAAATCTGTTGGGTTGAAGATGGAGCAATGGATGGCTCCATGCCATCGTCTGCTCCTCACATAACATTGTTCAGCAGGAAGGTTATTAGGAGAACCTCACTCCCATATGACCAAGCATCTCTGCTGGCAGGTACATCAAGTGCAATTGGCCAAATGCCAGCTAATCAGACCAGGTATGCTGAGATGTGAAGATAGCTGGGTGTTTGGGAAAAAATAAAAACAATAAGTGTGCTAAGGAAATAGAACACACAAAAGATAGTCCTCCTCAAGGAATTCTCTGGTTAACCAAGGAGAAGAATATAAAGGATATACAACTTAGATTCTGAAGATTAGTGTAAAGATAAGCCTGTACATATAAACATAGCTGCTTTTGCATTTTCAGAAGTTAAAGGAATAACATTATGTGTCTTATAATCTCAGAAGTTCTGGAAATAAGAGATTGAGAAATGAATTTCATTGAGAACAAGATATTTTATAAGCTATGTGATCATGTAATACTTAAAAGACCTAAAGAAAGTGATTCCCATGCATGATTCTAAGCAAAAAACTCTTCTCATTCACAGGGCTCAATTAGGGCTTTGGAAATACTGACTTTAACTCAAGACTTATCTTTTCCCCCAAATAAGCACATTTTTATACCATTTTCTTGGCATACAATCATGAATTCATACCAACTCCTTTGTATATGATATTTACCACAATTCATTCAGTAGCAATAATCACAATATCTCATATTTTATTATTAATTGCTCTGACAGTTTTTATCTAGCCCTCCCAAACCAAAGTTTTCCGATTCCTTTTCATTTCCCTATAGTATAAGGTACAATCTCTTCTACGGTTCTACTTTTCTTTCTCTAATTTTTTAGTTTTACTACCTTCCTGAATTCTCTTTTTTCCTTATTAGTTTGGCTTTGTGAAATTCCACTCACATCTAATCTCTTTTACTGTGTTTTTTGCGTCTTTTTTTTTTTTTAATAATTATGACCTTTCTCTCTCTTAGATGCCATATACAAGCAAAATTGGTTTCAAGAATGAAAAATGTCATTAGTTAAATGAAAGAAATGTAAATATGTATGTTTATTATAAACTACATTTATAAATGCATAAACAAGGATGATCTTTAGCCAAATGCTATAGTTTTGCTTTTTGCCTAAAATTATTTTATATAAATAGTGGGATCAACAACTCACAGAGAATTTATATTTTATCTTTTAGAAAAAAAAAATTATCTTTCAGTAGAGTTCACTGATTTTCTTCACAGAGTTTGCCTGTCATTGACTTCTGCATGAAGACAAAATGATTGCATAAGTCCTTGTTCAAATTGACAAACTAGCTTATTGGATACTTGCAGAAAGTATTCTATAATTAATCCTGAATTATAGAACTTTTGTTCCAAAAGACATTAACATTATTTTAATGCAATTTAGTAGACTGTAAAGTAAAATACACTTTTAAATGACTTTAAAATAAGGTTTAAACTTATGCATTTTAATAATTAGTTATATTTATCTAATAATTTATTTCAAGTAATAGCAGAAGATAAAAAAATTTGACAAGCTTTTTTCATATAATAAATATGTAAACCATTTAGTCTTCCACAGTTCCTAGATGGTCATATCTGAGTTAAGTGATTAAAACAAAGTTGTTATGTCTTACCTTGTAAAGTTTGTCAAATGAAAATTAAAGACTGGTTGAACGCCCACAGCAAGGACTATTGTTAGGGATGGAGTTAGCTTATTCGATACTGTTCTGCTCTGTGGGAAATAAAAATTGTCTTTGCTTTTGGATCTTTTGTAATCTTGTATTCATGCTTATTAGACTCAGTTAAAACAAGAATGGTCAGGCATTTGGCCAGGGTGCAAAGTCTGGGTGGGATCAGTAAGCAAGTTAAAGGAACAGTGTCCTTTCAGAATAAATCTGATTTCCAGACTATTGTAAAAACAACCCAAGCGAATTTTCTACATTTCAGGCATTTATTGACAGTCTTTGTTTCTCTTGTTCTTCCTTCTAATTCGTTTCTTCTCCTTTTCCTTTTTTTGGTTTCAGATATGCTAAGATATTGGTTGTAAATGGTCTCTCAAAATATATAAATGACACCAGACTCAAATTAAAAAGGGTTTTTTCAAGAGAGGTCACACGTTGATAATTACGGAAGTTAGATAAGGAGCATATAGAGATTCATTATTCTAATCTTTCTACTTCTGTGAGTTTTGAAATGTTTCATAAGAAAAAGTACATATAGTGTATAGTGCAAGAGTGGTTTGACTTTAGTCCTGTTTCTGCCCCTAACTTCAATGACAGCCTTAGTTTTCCACTTAGGAAATGAGCAATTGATTTATTAAGATCCTTTCAAGCTATAAGAGAGACCATTTTAACTGAGGTAAAGCCTAAATAAACACTCTAACTCCACTTTATTTTAGTTGATTTTAAAAATCACTAATTTTGGAAGCCATACAGTTGAGCAATATATTATTAGTCTCAGCCCAGTTGTGCTAGGGCTGTGGGGTAGGTTGCAGTAAAGCCAAAGAAAACACCCAGACACAGCATGGGAAATGTGAATGCTTAGAAGAGATCAGAGAGTATTCTGGGAAGAGTTTGGTGACAATAAGCTAAACAAGTAGCACCTCCATCCCTCCAGGTGCTTCAACAAACAGTTCTTTCTTTCCCTCACAATGTTTTGTCTAGCGGCGGCGAGTGACACATATCCTTTCCATAGTCCCCTCAGTTCTGTTCCCATCTTCCTAAGAAAGGGATTTTACATGTTAAGCTGCAGAAGCAGTGACATTGTCAGCATGATCTTGCTTACTCTTTTTATTCGACCTGCATCCCAAGGAGCAACTGTCCGGGCATACATTCAAGCAAATACCTTCCTATAAATAACACTAACTTGCCCTAGTTCCCAGTGCACGTAAGAGAAAGCCAGTGTCCTTCAAGATAACGTGTGTCTGGATTTTCCTGTCCAGACTTCCTCTCTTCCTTTCCTTACTTGCCTAAGTTTTAAGGATCAAAAAGGGGGCATTCAGGGACAAGGTGTTTTACTGTACTCCTTCTCTTTCAGGAGGATACAGTCTTCCACTAGCTTCTCTATAGGTGACAGTTTTGACTGCACGAAGCCTCCTAATAGGCTAAAACTGTTCTGTGAATAGATTTGCATTGCACTATCTTGACTTGCAACAGTTGTCTTTCAATTATCTTCCCCTGTTCTCCAGGGGATCGTTAGCTTTTGCTGCCCTACCCTGTTCTCTGATGAAAAATGCCTTTTGTATACTAATGATTAACTGTAGTCTTAGCTATTCCTGGAAAACTGAAGAAAATAGTCACAGGACTTTCTAATCAGTAATTTTTCTTTAGATTTATAGAACCCAGAACATCTGGTGACCTGTAGATAACAGGAGCCCAAGCGCCAGAAAAGCAGACCACCTGAAATTTGTTCCAGATTACCCTGCTGGACCCACCTGATAGGCTCAAAACTCCCTATATAAGCCTTACACCTTCAACCCCTAAGCAAGACGGTCTTTGTTAGCAATGGTCTTCATCTTCTCTGGTTTGCTAGCTTTCCAAGTAAATTTTTTTCCTTGCCCCAACAATTTGGCCTTGAGTCACTGGCTTTTTTAAGCGGTGAAAACCAAACGTAAGTTCATGATTGCAGTTTTACAGTGAACAGTATTCTGAGGTCTCCATCCAGGAAAGGACATCACAGCAGTTGACCCACTGTCTTTCTTCCTGTTTTCTACCTTGTGGTTACAGAAGCACGTCAGTGTTTATCAGTGCCAAAGGTACCCACGAAGCCACCTGACCCCTTGACAACAGTCAGGCTGACTTCTCTACGGACTGCCTCTGAGATAAAGAATAGCATAAGGGCTGGGATTGTAGCTCAGCGGTAGAGCGCTTGCCTCGCATGCGTGAGGCCCTGGGTTCGATCCTCAGCACCACATACAAAGCAATAAAATAAAGACATTGTGTCCATCTACAACTAAAAAAGAAATATTAAAAAAAAAAATCAATGATAAAAAAAAAAAAAAAGAATAGCATAAGCCGGGCGCGGAGGCGCAAGCCTGTAATCCTGGCACTTAGGGAGGCTGAGACAGGAGAATTGCAAGTTCAAAGCCAGCCTCAGCAAGGGCGAGGTGCTAAGCAACTCAGTGAGACCCTGTCTCTACATAAAACACAAAATAGGGCTGGGGATGTGGCTCAGTGGTCGAGCATGATTATCTAAGAAAGCAGTAGAAATGTTTGTGTTACAATTGTTTAAAATCAGCTTTCTTAGGAAAGCATTTTCACATTTATGGATTTCCTTATTATAACAATAATAGATTCTGCTTCATGATCATTTATTGGGTGTGAAGCACTGTGCTGAGCCTCTCACTCTCCTTGTCGTTTAGTCCTCCACAAGTACACATTTTAGCATCACAGGAACAGAGAACTTAGGAACAGAGTAGAGAGCAGGGGTTAAGGAGCAGAAAGGTAGAGGGAAGAAAGCATATGTGTTTATAAAAGGGCAACATGAGGGATCTTTGTGGTGAGGGACACAATCTGTATCTTGACTATCACTGTCAACACCCTGGTTCAGATACACTGCAGTCTTGCAGGGTGCTAACCACTGGGGGAAACTAAGTTAAGAGCAGAGTGTCTCTGTATTATTTTTTACAATGGCTTGTGAATCTATAGTTATCTCAAAATTTAAAAATTTTTAAATGAACATGAAATAAATGTTTTCAAAGGAAAAAATTGCATGTTTGTTTTTAAGAATTCATGCTTTGTTGGGCACTGTGGTACATGCTAGGGTGACTCAGGAGTCTGAGGAAGGAGAATCACAAGTTCAAGGCTAGCCTTGGCAACTTAGCGAGACCCTCAGCAACTTAATGAAGCTCCATTTCAAAAGAAAAAAATGACTCAGCATGTAGTTCAGGGGTTCAATCCCAAGTAACAAAAAAGAAAAAGAAAAAGAAAGAAATCATATTTTGCAATCACTGAGACAAAGAAAAGTTCAATAACTTTCCCATTGTCATACAAAAGCTAGAAAATGCTAGAATGAGACTTTAACTCAGGCCAACCTGACCCTTGAGTTTCACTTACTTCTACTTCATCATCATCAGACCTGAAGCTTTTGAGGAACTTCAGAAATTTCTTGGGGCCTTAAGGAACAACGTAAGTTTCCAGGGAACAACCATGTGTTTACCTGCCACCCTGCGATTGTTAGCCACATTTTTCACTTTCATAAGACATGGTTCAAGGCATAGGAAGTAGTATTTTTGTTCAGGTCAACTCTCTTATTCTTGGGGTTAATTCACAAAATGCAGAATAATAATGCCTCTAAAAAGCAAAACAATAATTCATGGAGGGGAGAAATGGACTAAAGTCTTGGTGCTTTGGTGCTGTTCTTATTGAACTGGGTGAGAGAGTAATATTCTGTTTAGTATTTCCTCCAATCCAATGATGTCAGATAGGATAACCCAAACCCAAAGTGTATCAATCGGCACTGGGTAGATGATTCCAAAGAAAATCTTGAGTTCTGTCAATTTATGTAAGGCAATTGACTTTGCACCTAGAAAAACAATGTGCTTTAGCACATTCAATGTGCCTGAAGACTGTAACCTTAATCCCAGCTGATGATCTTGAATTAGTACATCATCAGACATATACCAGGCCAAATAAGACAGTGTGGATAATTGTGTGGACTGGAAAAAAGCAACCTGGAGCCCATGCCCTTCTAAGAGTTGTTCTATAGTCTTTGTAGAAAAAAGCACATTGTTTATTTTTTTTAATTGCTAGTATATATAGCATAGAGTAAGCACTCAATAAATATTTGTTGAATGAATAGCTATTAGAAGTGATATTTAGTGTTCATTAATTACCTATGATACCACAGATTGCTCTTGGCAAGAGCACTACTAGTTTGAAAATCTTTTTTCAATTTTTTTCATTTTCTTCAAATACTCTACCACAACAGAATCTGTATTGACTTCATTTGTTTTGGCGTCAGTGCCCAAAATCCCCATTTCAGTAGTGATGGTATTTTGGGATCCTAGGATCTTTAAAAAGAAATCAAACTCTGTTATGACATATATCTCAGAAAATTTTATCTGCATGAAGTCATGAACACACACACAAAGTCTGGTCAAAAACAGCTGAAATGTATCAAAGTGAAGGGTGCACTCAGTGAATGACACTTCTTACCTACCCAATTTGGAGAATCTGCTGCTAGAAGTCCCTTTCTATGTTTTGGGGGATTTTTTTTTCCAATACAAAGTCTTGATAATAGTAGAATTTCTAACACTTCTCCAAAGCTCTGAAATTTCTGGAATTCATTATTTTCCTTGGTCCCAAGGGTATGACTTGAACATTCCCTCATATCTTATAGTATATTCGAAGAACATCAAAATGGTTTGGTTCCACTTATCAGCAAAGGGAAAACTTTAAACATTCAAAGGCAATAAGGAACTAAAATGATCATTGACAATAAAATTTAGGAAATGTGGCTTTGATAAAGTCTAGAACAACGAGACTCCAAACTCACCACCAGTTTGAGTTTGCGGTTAGTATATTTGAGATTTAATAATAATATCCAGCAAAAGGAAGTTTTCAAATAATTACCAAATTCCTGGGACAAAAATGTTTTAATAACATTAAATAATTTACTATTCCACATTGTGAACCCATTAACAATGATGCTTTATACAACATTGTCCTTAACTAAGGCAATAAAGTCATCTTTTTTTTTGAGTTGCATCTAAACTATATAGTTCCTCCTATACAATAGTTTGTTTATTCTGTTCTTTTAAATTCTGTACTAAGTGTAAACCATTTGCAGCCAAAGTTCATAGTGAACTTGAGGTGAACTAATATTTGGGGGTGTTAAAATGTTAAAACTTAATAATGTACACTCTACACACAAAAAGGTACTAACTATAATCATTGTTTATATCCAGAACTATAGATTATGAAGTTACATATGATCATTTTATTTACTATAAGTAACTTTTAGTTCATTATACATTTTCTATTTTGCTAGTTGACCAACTTCAGAAATGTCAAATACTAACATAAATTAGGACTGATCAGTCAGTCAGGAGGGACTATTGTTCGAAAAAAAAAAAAGATATTTTGGCACCACCTTGTGGAGCTTTATAGAAAGACAATGTGAGAGTTAGCATGTCTCCTACATCAAAATTATTAGTGGCCTATGATGCTGACCAGGTGAAGCGTAAGTTACTTTCTACACATTTTCTGGATAGAGGATGAGGAAATGAATCAAAACAATGGTAAAAGTACTTTTATATACGATGAAGAAGCTCTCTAATGTAACATCTGATGAAATCGGAAATTCAGATCAGCTCAGAGTGCAGCCCAGGATTACCCCCATTTGAAGTTCATCTGAAAAGGAGCTTACAAACTTTAAGCATCCGCAATTGTTGAAATAGACCCTCAGAGACACAAAAGAGCAGAAACTAAATCGCCAAAGTTGAGTTTCTGAGAACTTTTGGGAAGAATGATTTTAGATCTCAGAAATTCATTTCAGTGTGAAACATCTCAAAATGATCTTGAATTAGAAAATACAGAATTTAGACCAACCTAAGGATTGGCTGTCCAGAAAGGAGAGATCATCTCTGAGTTCTCAAGCTCTCAGTTCAATTTACTTCAATAGGCAATTTACTTCATAGGCAAGGCAGGAACTGCAAAAACTCCATGAGATTTTTCACTTGTGGTTAAGCCAGAAAATTATAGCAAGGATGAAATTTTTTCTCAATTGGTCCTGGAACAGTTTGTGATTAATGGAAACTGCAGGGGCATATCCACTTTGAAAGAGAAATGGGAATCAAGTGACAGAAACCTGCAAAAAACAATGGAAGACCTGACTAATAATTACATGAAGCCACCTGTCTTAGTCCATGTTCACATGCAGGGACAGGAAGCCTTTTTTTTCTGAGAATATGCCCTTCAAAGAAGTCATTTTTCATCTAAACAAATAAAAATTGTTGTCAGCAGAAACTACAACTGGAGAGAATATAGGGATACCCTTCCAGGCTCCTCAAGATACTTTCTTAGAGACAAGGAAATGAAGATAAAGATGGATACAACAATTCCTGGAAAAAATACTCAAGTAAATGACAGCATTGCTACTCAAAGAACTCAAATACCCTCCCTACTCTTTATTCAGGAAAAGAACTGTACTAGGTCTGAAAAGGAAGGTGCTTCTTGTGAGAGCCCACACAACTTCAGAAGAGCAAGGGTAGGGACTTCTACTTCCAAGGAAGAGCCCTGAAGGTACCTTCTTATCAAAATGTCCCTGTGGGATGCAACCAGGGTTTCTCCCCAGGCCAGACCAGTCCTCCTCTGAGTCTGTCCCTACCCACCAGAGCCATAAGGGAAACTCTATATGTGAGGGACACCAAAAAAAAATTAGATGAATCCCCAAAATCACAGAAATGTAAGAAATATGTCAAGGTCTTAGGTGTCCATGTTACTTTTTAGCTCATCAGAAAAGACACAGGAATGTTTGTGTTAAGGGTAAAAAACACTTCTTCTAAGCATCAGACCTATATGTGCATCAGATGATTCAAAAGAGAAGACTTTCACATGCAGCATGTGTGAAAAGTCCTTCATCCACAAAACTAACCGGAGGGTCCATGAAAGAATTTCCACAGGAGAGAAGTCTTATGCATGCTCCTTTTGCCAGAGAAGCTACCACCAATCAGATACATACCACCATCACCTGAGGATTTACCAGAAGATTAGACTCAAAAATGTTCCCTCCACACCAGAAGCTTCCTCAACTCTGCCCTTATGCAATTTACATACATATATATGCATATATATATTTCTGTAGTATTTATCCATTGAGAATATGTCATGCAATTTCCCAAGTATGATTTTTCTATTGTATCACACCATGAAAATGTAAGGCTAAAGAGGGCATGGAATGGGGCTGGGATTGTAGCTCAGTGGTAGAGTGCTTGCCTCGCATGCGTGAGGCACTGGGTTCGATCCTCAGCACCACATAAAAAAATAAATGAATAAAATAAAGATGTTGTGTCTATCTACAACTAAAAAAATATTTTAAAAAGAGGGCATGGAGTTTGTCCATTTTGTTCACTAAAGTATTCAAGTCCTAGAAAAGTTGCTGATATTTCATGTTCAATAAGTAGCTATTGAATAAATCAAAAAAGAAAGAAATCCAAAATTCATTTAATTTAATTTAGAAGATTCATAAGGTATTGATTGAAAACAAACATAATACACCGTTGCATCAATCAAGAGGAGAAAATAGGCAAGTAAACAGGTAATGGCAAATTTTACCTGAATTTTTTTAAGTTGAATATACTTATGAGGTATAGTGTGATAATCCTATATATATATATATAATGCACAATGATCAGATAGCTAGCATTCCTGTGTCCTCAAGTCTTATCATTTCTTTCAAAAAATGTTTGAAAAGTAAGCAAATTCTAATTCTAGTTACTAATACCGTGTCAAAGTGTTTGGAAGCGAAGTATGCTGGTCTGCAACTTACTTTAAAATGCATCAAAAAAAAAATCCTGCACCTCCAATTATCAAGAATATAAGTAGCAATAAATGTTGGTGAGGATGTGGGGAAAAAGGTACACTCATACATCGCTGGTGGGATTGCAACTCGATGCAACTACTCTGGAAAGCAGTATGTAGATTCCTCAGAAAACTTGGAATGAAACCACAATTTGACCCAGTTATCCCACTCCTCCACATATCCAAGGGACTTAAAATCACCATACTATAACAATACAGCCACATCAATATTTATAGCAGCTCAATTCACAACAGCCCAGCGATGGACCCAACCTAGGTGCCCTCCAACAGATGAATGAACAAAGAAAATGTGATATATATACACAATGAAATATTACTTAACAGCCGGGCGCGGTGGTTCAAGCCTGTAATCCCAGCACTTAGGGAGGCTGAGACAGGAGAATCGCGAGTTCAAAGCCAGCCTCAGCAATGGCGAGGTGCTAAGCAATTCAGTGAGACCCTGTCTCTACGTAAAACACAAAATAGGGCTGGGGATGTGGCTCAGTGGTCGAGTACCCCTGAGTTCAATCCCCAGTACCATAAAAAAAAAAAAAAAAGGAAAGAAATATTACTTAACCATGAAGAAGAATGAAATTATGGCACTTACTGGTAAATGGATGGAACTGGAGAATATCATGCTAAGTGAAATAAGGCAAACCCAAAAAACAAAAGGCCAAATGTTCTCTCTGATATGTAGATGCTGACTCACAATAGGCGGAGACAGGGAGCACTCCACAGTTTGGACAGAGAGAATGGAGGGAAGTGAGAGAAGATGGAATGGGAGAGACAGTAAAATGAATTAGACATTACTTTCCTATACTCATATACGAATACGTGACCAGTGTAACTCCACATCATGTACAAACACAAAAATGGGAAGTTATACTCCATGTATATATGATACGTCAAAATACATTCCACTGTCATGTATAACTAAAAAGAACAACAACAACAACAAAAAGGCTGCACCTCAGATAGAGTATTAATCTCCAGGATATACAAAGAACTCAAGAAACTTAACCCCCAAAAAACAACCAACCAATCAACAAATGGGCAAAGGAATTGAACAGGCACTTCACACAATAAGAAATACAAATGGTCAAAAGATACATGAAGAAATGTTCAACATCTCTAACAATTAGAGAAATGCAAATTTAAACTATGCTGAGATTCTTCTCATTCCAGTCAGAATGGCAATTATTGAGAATACAAGTAAGAATAAATATTACTTGGAAAGGAACCACCAATTTTACCCAGTTATCCCACTCCCCAGTCTATACCCAAAAGACTCAAAATCGGCGTACTAGCCAGGCGCAGAGGTGCATGCTTGTAATCCCCATGGCCCAGGAAGCTGAGGCAGGATGATTGAGTTCAAAGCCAACCTCAGCAAAAGCAAGGCACTAAGCAACTCAGTGAGACCCTGTCTCTAAATTTAAAATAGTATAAAAATAGGGCTG